>JAOYNU010032199.1:0-79647 GCA_026745395.1 Tympanopsis confertula | reverse complement strand
CTTCCCCTCCCCCTCCCCCCCCCCCCCCCCCCCAAAACAAATCCCCAGTTTCAGAACCATCATCCTATTTACTTCCATATGCCCCTGGCTTTTGGTTCCCATTGAAACTCTTTCCCAACCTCCCGTTGAGGCCGAGACCCTGTCTTCCTCCCCCCCTCCTTCCCACTAGCCCTGTTTGTGCAGGCGGTGTACTGGCTCCGTGCCTCATCATCGCGGTCTTCCGCTTGTGAAGTTCCACGACCGCAAACTGCCTTGACTTGACACCCGAGTCAATCAATGGCTTCCACACTCAACTCCGCTCCCGCGGCAAACAGCTCATCGGGCAATGCGGCAAATTCAAACCAGAATTCTGGCCGGCCCTCGCTGAGGCCCAGTGCTAGCACCAAGGGGGACGGTCGCCGCCAGTCCAATAGCCCTGGCGACGGTGGTCAACGGTATGTCCAAACCCTCCATACCTAGTGCCCTTGATTGCCATGCCCTCGAGTCCCTGTCCCTGTCCCAGTCTGGCTCCTTGTACGGGATCCTGGACTTGCCCGCTATCATCTCATCCCACCAAGCCATCCTCGATAACACTTGTCGGTGCACGTGCCTTCTTGTTCGCAAGATGCCTTCTGTGCTGGACATTGTGCGCCATGGGGAACCAATTGTAGAGCTGGGATGAGATGATAGCTATCTTGACTACCCACTGCTTGGTCTGATTTTTGGTTGCACTTACTGACAGAAACATGTTCTACCGCATAGGCGCACAAATTCACACAAAGCCTGGTCTCAAGGGACCAACCCCATCACGCAACGATCATCACACTCTAACGGAAATGCTTCTCAGCGCCAGTCGGGCTCAGGTCGCCCCTCGCAGAAAGAGTCGAATACCCCAGAGAGCCATGCGCACGACCGCCTGTTGTTCCTCTTCGCTAGTTTCATTGTAGGGAGTCCTGCTAGATGATTGAGCGATAGGACCACCGCTGACCTTGTTTATAGGGTTTAAATACAACACTCACCACGAAGACTGGCGACAAGTTCACCGGTATATTCTCCTCCTCAAACTTGGAGCCAAACGACTCGTCGTTCGTCCTGAAAATGGTACAAAATGCTGCTCAGGATAACCAGTCCAAGAGCAACGGAGTGAGCGACTCGTCGACCCCTTATATTGGCTCTGGCCCAGAGCATGTGATGTCTTTCGACATGAAGGATGTTGTGGACATTTCAGTGCCGAACGTCGTCCCAGCCGAAGTGTCCGCGAAGGAACCGAATGGTGGTAAGAAGCTTTGCCCGTATGCCCTTATAATACACGATGCTAACACTTCCATCAGCTGCCTCCGGCTTCCGAACAGACGCTGATATTTCCGGCAATCTCGCAATGCGTGAACGAACTTTGCAACGATGGGAACCCGCGGAGACCGACGTTGACATGTCTCTTGAAAGCACCACTGGCGATACGGCAGGTTGGGATCAATTCGAGGCGAACGACCGACTTTTTGGACTCAAGACCAACTATGATGAGAACATCTATACCACTACCATCGATCGCTCGGACCCAACATTCCGCCAGAAACAAGCAGACGCTGCTCGCATCGCACGTGAAATTGAAGGCAGCAACGTGGACAATGTCCACATGCGTGAAGAACGAGGCTTGGTAGCCCCAGTGACGGGCGATGACGACGAGGAGGCCAAATATAGTGGTGTTCAACGCGAGAACAAGAATTTCAACGCCCTTGTGTCAGGCCAGCCCAATAAATATACTCCGCCAGCTCGTCGCCAGCCTGGTGCGCCGCCTAGCGCAACAGCCAAACAGGCATCTCCCGCTCCTGCCGCTACCCAAGCTGCTCCTTCTCAGGCTGCCGCCAAAGATGCTGCTGCAGCTGACAAACAGCAAGCGCCTGCCAGCACCGAAGCCGACGTTAAACCACCAGCGGGTGCGGCCCCTGCAACAACTAAACGGTCTGCTCCCGAGAATGCGACCGCGAATGTCGAGACTGAGGTGCTTGATCACTTCCGTCAATTTGCGAACAACGAGAAGATGAGGGTGCAGGAACGTCGCCGTAACCAAGCATCATATGATCGTACGGTGAAGCTTAACGAGCTTATGAAATTCTCGAAGAACTTCAAATTGTCTACTCCTGTGCCAAAGGACCTGGTGCCCATCTTGGCCAAGGACCCCCACAAGCAAGAGGCAATCATCTCACGTGTCCAGGATCCCAAGTCCCCAAGCAAGGGAAGTGATTCTGCAAGTGATTCGAAGTCCTCTGCTCGCGGAACGGTGCCACCCGCTGGTCCAGCTCCTCCTGCGGCACCCGCTGCGGCTCAGAATTTCCCGCGTGGACGACCAGGCTATCCGCCAACGGGTCCCCTTGGTGGTCCAAACGGCCGCTTCCCTCAACAGCCCATCCAACCTCGGGGTCAAAACACTGGTATGCTCGGCCATCGACTAGCTGATAACCTCCAGCAGCGTAAGGGTGCAGGAATGGGGCCTGTCCCGGCTGCTTTGCCAGTCCAGGATGGCCGCCTTCCTCCTACTGGCCCCGCCAGTGACCAACCTCGTATCACCAGTCCTACCAAGTCGCAAGCTGGCGCTCCTTCTGCCGCGTCCAAGTTCAATGTTCGCGCAATGGAATTCAAGCCGAATCCCGCCGCTAGCACGTTCACCCCCGGTGGCGCACCAAGCGCTGCTCCTGGCCCTGCGGCTAGCCCTAAGCCATTCTCGCGGAACCCATCTGTCTCTCGAACCGTCACCCCAACCTCATTCTTTGGCACGCGTAAGCCACAGCCAATCTCTGAGAGGCCGTCTATCAATGATCAGTTCAATCCTATCAAACGCATGAAGAAGGATAACACCGACGAAAAGCTCTTTGCGAACAATGGAGGAATCCCGCCTCCCTATAAGACTGCTCCCACCTGGGATGCTGGTGAAGGCAATGAAGAGAAGACGTACGATCAGTTGTTTAAACAGCCCTCTGCTCTATCATCCGTCTCGCCCCAAGGCCGTTCGGCTTCAAACAACCCTCACTTGCCTCAGCAACACCCGATGCATGGATTCCAGTTCCCCCAAGGAAACCCTGGAATGCCCCCTTCGTCTGGCCCGCCCACCGGACCTCACATTCATCATCCTCATGCTCCTCACGTCGATGATGGTCATCGCATGCAGCTTTCGCAGTCGAATTCTGGCGTTTACCCATCTCCTCGTATGCAACCCAGCCACATGGGATTCCCATCACCTATGCCTACCCACGCCCAGCTCCAATTCCCACAGGGAATGCCACAAGTATACGGCGGCGGTCCTCAGCCTCCCCACATGCGACACTACCAAGGCGGTCATGCTCCTCAGTTCATGAACCCTCAGCCCGGCATGGGGGCACCAATGATGGTTCCAAATGCGTCTAATGGTCCTTACATGGGCGTTCCACAAGCTATGTCTTCGTATACTCCTCAAATGCAGATGTACTCTCCCTCTCCTGGCCACGCCTATCCTCATGCACCTCCACCGCAGCCTCACAGCGGGTACCCGAGCCCTGGCCGCGGGGCACCCATGATGATGCACCAGAATTCGCAATCAGGCCAGCATCCTCAAATGATGTTCATGCCCGGGCAACCCGGATACCAGCAACCCGGACACAGTGAGTAGCCGAAGATACCAGCTCAATGGAACCAAATACTCACCATCTATCAGTGCCCCCAGGACGTGGTGGCTACCCCCAGCAGCAACCTCATTTCTCGTCAAGCCCCCACCAAACGCACCATTTCCCCCACAACCAGCATCGGAACATGGGAAATAACATGAACCAGGTGCCCCAGGTACCTCCCCAGGCATCTTCGAACGCACCAGCAACCCCTGGGTCTGGGTCTCACTCCGCTGAGACCACAGAGGAAGGAAAATGAATCATGTAGCCCTTTCATGGCATCTCTGGCCGGCATGATCTTTCTGTAGATGCTTGCCATTCTATGTCCCAGCGACAGACACGTTCCTCAGCATCTTGGCGACTTGCCAAATTCCTGGATCTTGTGTTGTCTCCATCCCGTCGCGGATGCGCCGCAAGATAACGCTGCGGAGTGTAAAGGTTAGTTCCACCAGCCTTCATCTTTCTTGCTCTCGCTCATCATGTACAGATTTATTGGGAAGACCTATTTATCGTGTCTATTTAACCCCACAGGTGTGACGTGGGTCTTTGAAGCTGGTGAATTATCTGTATCATCAAGATGCAACCACTGCTGTCTCTCCACACTTCCACCTACGAGCCGTCGAGTCGACAGCTTTCGCCGTACAGAAAAACCCACTCTGGGATTTCCGTATGGATTTACTATTCCCATCTTTGCTTTTTTTTTTATCTCTTTTCGGTGTCAACATTGAGTGAGTCGGTGCTCCATTAGAGTACGCATACGATCTCGCACCTGTTGTGGTCAGCAGATCAGGCGGGGTGGAGAAGAATGATCAGGAGCAGGAAGTGGGCTTTTCGCCGCTTGGATGCCTGGGCTAGTCGATGGAAGTCTACGGCGATTGCTAGCATCTGTGTGATGCCAATAAAACAATTTATATCAACGTGTCCAGTTCAGTAAATCGAGCTCCACGCTCCAAGTATTTCATTATGTAAAAGTATTTCCCCACGTAAGGATTGCCGATCATCAAAGCTCATGCTCATTACACAAACCAAAAGCAATACCCCAAAGTTCAAAACTACCAACATGCCGTCCTACCAACCCCGTCCCTTGCACAAACACAAACCTCCCACATCCACCCCCATCCAACTAATACCTATCGCAAGTCAGCAACAATACCTCAAACGTAAAATTCATTTTCGGTTTCCAAAATAAAATAACTCCTCAGATCTTTTCAGTTTTAAAAACATCATTCATCCAACCCTCAACCACGACCGCGGTGCACTATCCCCTCACCCAACCCAACCCAACCACACGCAATTAAAAAGTTTTCTTTCTTTCAGCCACCGTCATTAGTTCCGTAAGCCCTCATAGAACAAAGCGGGCTAGGAACTCCATTTGGCGGCTGCGTAGAACATCGATGTACACGTTCTCGAACCCGGTCGAAGACAGCAGCGTTGAGCCTTGGGTTTGGAGAGTGTGTTTGCGTGTGGCTTTAGTGGAGAGGGTTGGTGGAGAGGGATTGTACCATCGGGGGATTGGGAGTTGGGGGTGTCTGATCTTTTACCATGTTTTGCATCATTGGAGGGCGCGTGTGCGCGTGAGGGTGGGAGGGGAAGAAGGGAGGGACGTACCGAGCTGGTGATGCTGTTGAGGGGACCGGATCGGCGAGGGTGAGGACTGGGCATGCGGTTGGTAAGGGCGTTGAAGGTGTTGGCGTGGTTGGCGTGGTTGTTGCGGAGGAGAAGCTAGAAGCTTGGAGGTTGGATTCCGCGGTGGGGCCCGCGTTTTAGCTATTGCGGCTTGGGGCTGCCGCGTAGATCAAGGGACGATCAGAACATGCTACTTTATAGTTCATTTAGCTTTTCAAGGTCTTGTAGGTTCATATCTTTTTGGCTATGATTTTATATCCGCCGTGGCTCCTTTATACCTATATTTGAATACAAACTGGACCTAGAATGTTAATATCGGAACGCCGCATGCTTAGTATGTTAAATCGTTGAAGATCGCGCTTGCAGCTTTATATAGGCTTATTCTGGAAAGCTGAAATAGGAGCTTTTATTTACTAGCCATCAGTGTGAGCTATAAGCGTACCGGAATTGTGTTTACCTTGCTGGGTCTAAAAATGTACTTGGGCCGTCGCTGTTCAGCCTTCACACGCACATGGCCACCATATATCTTTTCTTAGGAATAAGGAATATCTATTACACCCTAAACCTCTCTCATAGTTGCTATGCACTTCTATTATCAAACTTGGACTATTCCTATAATCCATTGTTTTGTGCATAGATTTGAGACCTTCCACGTGAAGCCGTTTGCGGGCTCAGGTTCGGTGACAAAATATACATAATCCAAGATGAATACAATCTTACTCTTCTCAACAAGTTGTGAGAATATCGCAAAGCCTAGAATTCTTCCAAGATTACTGAAAACCGCAAAGTTTCCCAATTCTTGGACATTTACTCGCAGCATTATTGCAAGTAGCACAAAATGGCGAGGTATAACAAACCTTGGATTCTCTTGTTTTCAGGGGCTCCACTTTTCGATAAGGCGGGGCCAATTCACCACCATTCTCCGAGTCCGCATTGTCGACAACCTCCAGAAGGTCCCTGGCGCCTTGTTCCAGCTATCTAATTCCCTCTCCGACCTCTCAAAAATCCCTCCGAACAATCGGCCGCTTCCTCGCCCCTCCCGCGGGCTCTCGAACCTCCCCTCACGCCGCCGCATCCCGCCACGTCGATGGATTTCCTGAAATCGGCCGTCGCGTCCGCGATCGCGAAGGGCAGCTCGCTCCCTTTCTCGCTAGGTGATCGCGTAGATATAGGCGATTCAATTTGGACGCTGCACAACGGAACGAAGAGAGTAGGTCGTCTTAAGTTGGAGATCTGGACAAGGACACATTGCTGATAGGGGTTGCGATTAGGACGACTATTCGGCATGTAGTGTTTTTACCTTCGATATTGCGGCGAACAAGTCGCGGCTTCCACTGGCTAAGAATGCTGTGCGCAAGTCGCGGACTCTAAGACATCCCGGTGTTATCAAGGTTTTGGATACAATTGAGGTATGCGGTGCACGGACTGGAAGAGGGACACCGACTGATTGCTCGACAGACGGAAACAAATCTTTACATCGTTACCGAGAGAGTTGCTCCTTTGACATGGCAGACTAAGCGCCGCAGTGTGAGCGAAGAGACTGCGAAATGGGGCTTATACGGGGTCTCGTCTACGCTGAAGTTCATCAACGAGGATGCGTCGTCTGTGCACGGCGCTGTGCGCGCGTCTTCGATTTATACGAGTGAAAGTGGAGAGTGGAAGCTTGGTGGCTTCGATATTTTGAGCTCTATGAAGGAAGATGATGCTATTATCTATGTCAGTCAAACAAGGACCCTAGAGGCACGATGGGATACTGATATTTTGCAGACGTATGGAAGCTTGGTACCAGACGCCGCTCGTTATACTCCTCCAGAAATTGTGAAAGGAGGCTGGGATGCTATTAAACGCCACCCGTTGGCTGCTGTCGACGCTTATGGACTGGGAATCTTGATATATGAAGTGTTCAATGGCCATTTCTCTGGTGGTGAACAAGTTGGTAAAACCACGAATATCCCACCGAGCATGCAGCAGAGTTACAAGCGTCTGTGTACCGCAAACCCAAAGATCCGATTGAGTCCAGCGCACTTTGTGGAGCAAGGAAAGAAGCATGGTGGTTTCTTCCAGACTCCGTTGATCCGAATGACTGAGGATATCGACAGCTTGGGCCTGAAGAGTGATTCCGAGCGAGAGCAATTTATCAAGTATGTACCATGGTCCTCCATCTTGGATAGAGAGCTAACATATCCCAGCCAATTGGACGAGTTAGCCGATGATTTCCCAGAAGATTTCTTCAAAATGAAGATTCTTCCCGAACTATTGAAATCTGTCGAGTTCGGCGGTGGTGGTCCAAAGGTGCTTGGAGCGACGCTGAAAATCGGCTCAAAGCTCTCAGCCGATGAGTTCAACGCAAAATTGACTCCTGTCGTCGTGCGCCTGTTCAGCAACCCAGACCGCGCCTTGCGTGTATGCCTTCTAGACAACCTTCCTTTGATGATCGACAACCTGCCTCAGAAAGTTGTGACCGACAAAATCTTCCCTCCTATGGTAAGCTAATGCAAATGCATGCATTGAGACGATTGCTAACAGGCTTAGACTTCTGGCTTCACTGATGCTGCGCCTGTCGTGCGAGAACAAACCGTCAAGGCTGTTCTGGTTGTTATTAACAAGCTGAGTGACCGTATCATCAACGGTGAGCTGCTTAAGTTCTTGGCCCGTACAGCCAACGATGAGCAGCCTGGTATTCGTACCAACACAACTATTTGCTTGGGCAAAATCGCTAAGAACATCGGACAAAGCGTGAGTCAGGAAATAAGCCTCCTTCGTGGACATCGACTAACTTCTCCATAGACCCGTTCAAAGGTCCTTATCGCTGCTTTCACAAGAGCGATCCGTGATCCCTTCGTCCATGGCAGGAATGCTGGTCTTCTTGCTCTTGGCGCGACAATTGATTATTTCACCGAGGACGATTGTGCCAGCAAGGTATTGCCAGCAATTTGCCCGGCTTTGCTGGATAAAGAAAAGTAAGCAAGACCTCTTCATCAGCATATCGCTCATGTATTAATTTCTCCACAGGCTTGTCCGAGATCAAGCCAACAAAACCCTCGACCTCTACCTCCAACGGGTCCGCAAAGTCGGCAGCACAATGGCCGACACCGTGCTCCCACCCCCGTCCGCCGTCCCAGAGCCCCAGAAGACCGATGTCCAAATCGGCACATCAAACGACAAGTCATGGGCCGGCTGGGCCATCTCATCATTCACCAACACTCTCGCCGCCGCAGACGGCGAGATCGAGCCCACTGCTTCCGCCGCCAGAATCTCCGAGCCAGAAATCGCTCGCCCCGCTTCAGTCCCTCGCCCAGATAAATCATCTCCTTCAGCTCAACTAGACCTCCCGAAGCAACAACCCCTCCGTCCAGTAGCCCAACCTCTCGGTCGCTCGCTCTCCGATCGCCCCGCGCCCGTCCAAGCGCCAATTGAAGACGAAGGCGAAGATGTCTTCGACGCATGGGGCGCAATGGACGACGACGAGGGAGACGTCGATCCTTTCACTGCAGCAGTCGCTTCCCCGAAGCCCGCATCTCCCGATCCCTCCACTGTAAAGGCACCCGCGGTGCCGTACGATGACGGCGGCGAACCTGATTTCGCGGGCTGGCTTGCTGCGAAGAACCAGGCTAAGGGGAAGAACCCGCTTCCGAAGGGATTGAATAAGTCTTCTTCGACGAATAGTGTTCCGACTAGAGCTGCGCCCAAGCCTCGCGCTGCGGCTCCTGCCAAGAAGATCGATATTAAGCCGAAGGAGGAAGAGCAGGATGATGATTGGGGTGATGCTTGGGATTAGATTGGGGGTTTGAAGTCTATATTAATGGGATTATGGAATGGAAGGCTTTGTATATATGCATTGCGTGGAACGAAAATAATCACAGAGCGAATAATGAATGAACAAGAGACAATTTGCGTGCCGAACACCTGTATAGCTCCTCCCTGTCGTAGTACCGTGTAGTCGTGACTTTATCCTCCTTTTATTTTGTCTGCGGGTGGATGTCTCCGCATCGGAGGTATCGGAGACACCCTTTCCGCTATAAATGACAACCTCTCGGGAACTCGAGACCTTCTCCTTCCACTTCCCCTCCGCATTCATCTATCAATCAAGCAATCTATCGCCATTTCCATCTTTCCATTATCCATGGGCGTCATTTACTGCTCCATAGACCAGTGAGTCTATCAGTCAAGGCTTTCGATGTCTTCAACCCGGGATGCACTATCGATGTGATGAGCGGCCCGCTGAAGTTGATCATTGAAGTGATTCGGATGGAAGATGGCGGGATGAAAGGCCTGCTGGGTAGATAGGAGGATGAACGGAATATGTCTTGTCGCATCACTGACTTCAATTGACTGAATCTCAGTGACGTGGACAGCCTCTGTATTGACCGGCTGGAGACCATCCGCGGGGACCATGATCTGCGCCAGTTGGCCGAGGGAGCGATTCATCTGGGAAGCTTCTCGAGAAAGTTCTTGTAGCATTCGTCTCTGGTGCATGCCGTGTTCTTCGACTCGATTCGTTGCCGACCTAAAGTTTCTATTAGCTGTGAGCTGACACCGGAGTCTATAAGGATGACCGACCATATAGTAGTGTTCAAAACAAGATTCAGTGCGTCAAGATGAGTCTGAAGCTTGACTCGATATTTGTTGAATGTATCGCCACGAAAATGCCACAAGATTCGTCGCCATTGAGCCTTTGCGTGAGCTTTGATGGTTTGAGAGAACCCGAGGCCTACAACACCAGGTTTGTTCCCAATACCCAGGCTTGGGAGATCATCTGCTGCAGCACGGTACACTGTTGTAACCTTGTCGAGCTCTTGTATTGTCCTTTGGCATGACTTGATCATGAAAGCTAGGCCCGATCGGAAGTCGGTATGGTTGTGGATAGACGTTGGGATCGAGTCGGGGAAGCCGTCCAGAATGACGGCTTGCTCTTTCTGCAAAAGGTTGAGAGAAAAGTAAAGGCCGACAAGGACATCTTCCAACTCTTTCAAGTCTTTTGCAATGTGTTTGCGACCGCATTTTATGCAGTCAAGAACATTGTATATGACTTCAATACAAAGGACAATGTCGGATATCGAGACAGACATGGCGGTGCGAGAGGAAGCTTTCCAGATTCTATTACCGAATTGAGAGATAAAAAGTTTTGAAGGAGAGGACTGGTGAAGATGACACAGCCGTGTCTATTCATCCCGGAATATAATAGTGGGATATGAAGAATAAAACTTCGGTGCTGGGTAGAGAATAGCTTTGGTGTGAGTGAAAGGAGTAGATATACTTCAATTCAGCACTAAAGAGGACGGAGGGGGCCAGATCGACCTGCGCATGCCATGCCCAGGTGGATCGGGAGGCGGCAAAAGTCACTAACTATGATAGGGCAGCGGCTGCATGGTCCCCACGTGTGCATGGCAAATCATACAATCCCACGCCCCAGCATGACGTTCAAAATGGTTTGTGGCTTGCAGGGGACAGATAACTGGAGCATCGACTGGCATGTCACGGCTGTGCCTGGTGCAAAAGCCAGACAGAAATCATGATTGGCTTGAGCCATCTACGGTCGCTAAGCTTTATAATTCGTGGGATCTCTGATTTCCCCATGCATGCTAAATGATCTGGTGGAAAAGTGAATAGATAGAAATACACCTATTAAATAGCCAATTGTCTACAAAGACCATTGGGGGTTGATCCAAAGAGGTCCAAATTAAGTTTGGCCAACTTGATGAGAATCGCAGGCTTTATCATTAGTTGGAGAAGTTACAAGCCCCGCGCGCTATGAAAGAAGGGCTCAGAGCTTGGATTAGATGATGGAGATCTCCAATCGGAGAACTTGATCAATTGCCTATAGATGGTGGTCCAAAATCCTACAGCTTCTTCCCCACCTCATAATTTACCACCGATCGCATGATCACTTGCCCCTTGTTTTTCTCTCCATTGTAGAATTAGAATTTCGAGCCATCATCAATATTCCGCAGCCGGTACCTAGTCCGCAAGGCAACCGCTAACCCTAATAGTGCCATTATGTACGGGCGGCGATATGTGTAAAACCAGATCTGCCCGGGTAAAGTTCTGAAAAATGCAATCACGCTCAAGTTGCAGATTGGGCCTGTCAAATGAGCCAATCTACGCGGACCTCTCGTTGCTATCCAGATCTCCCTGGACCTCTTCCACTCGAGCATTTAACTTTCTATACGTGTAAGCCTGTGAAATAAGATAATTTGAAGGTGTCTGGACTTATTGTTCTAGACTGCATAGTAGTATAGTAGTTTCTGACGACCTGCAGCTGATTACCAGAGTACCACCGAGTACACCCTTCCTTCTCCTGACCGCTACACTTATCTCCACTCTGAACATCCCCAGCGCAATTATCCATGAATTGGTCAGCGGCGTACGAGAAGTCCATCGTATTTTGAGCCTAGTAATATTCGCCCCACATAACACTGGCCTTAAGTACTATCATAGTACTATGAATCCCAAACAAATATTGGAAATAGTGTTGGAACCAAAACAATCTCGAGGGGGTTTGATCCATGGCAGGCTCTTATCGATAAGAATATCGATAAGGGCATCGTGGGTCTCGATGATAAGACTCCGCCTTTCACCTCCAGCTCCGTTGCCATTGCACTTGATACCCTCTTGAGCAAACTCGCAGCGTTCTTGGAAGCGAGGATAACTTTGTGAGTAGAGTATGCTTATTTGATAAGTGTTTTCAACTGATATATAACGGCTGCTTGAAGCTTTCCGGGACGAAGTCAGCTGGCCGTGATAATCTTGCTGCCTTCCATCCGCAGTAGGTCCGGCTATCTAATCGCGGAATGGCCGGTCGACCTTGAGACTGTCAATTGCGACTTTCAGGCACCTTCAAATTCCTCGCTTTATCTGTGTTTGGACTCGACGCTCGGCGCGATGGACCAGGATGAGGCCCCTCCGCCGCCTTACTCCGCCGTCGACCCGTTACTTGCGCCGGGGAGTCGGAATGATTCTTCACCTCACCCCTCGGCCCAATCGCGGAACAATGGTATAGAGTCGCAATATGCTGGAAGCTCGCGCGTCGCACCATTGCCAACACCGGCACCACCAACAGTGATTCCTACACATTTCACGTCCGCAGTGTCATATTTTGAAGAAAGACCCCCTGTCACGACCGAGGGAACTCGCGAAACTTTGCATCATCATATGACAATATACCCGCGGAGTCAAGCCAAAGACTTCCCTCGAAGACCACGTTGCTGGGCCCCTCGGACAGACGATGTAATGCAGCAAGATTGGGATACCTTCCTGCGGTTTTTGTTTCCCCCCGAATTGGGCCCCGCAGCGGCATCCCAAGATCTTCCTCGCCAACTACGGGCCGAGATCCAGCGAGATCGAAAAGACCGACCGCAAGAATCTGATGAACAACGTTATGCTCGAATAGTTGCGGTCATTGAAGAGTGGAATGAGTACTTCTTTGAACCCAGGGCAGCACGTCTAGACTTTGTGTATATTGGAGAGCCAGATAGCGCTCCAAAGTCTGCACTTTGCCCATACTGTTATCCAGCCGCAACAAGGGCGACTGGCACACCAAGCGCCTCCGGTACTCCGACTTCGAATAATACTCAATCGGCTTGGAACTCTCATCCTTCACCCCCGCCTGGTGGAAATCCACTTCCAAACCAATGGTCGACGAATTATGGTGCTCCTTTTGGTGCTCCAAATCACATGCCGCCTGGAATGCGACCGTTCTATAGATATCCTCTTCCTGGCCAAGTTGTTCCACCGGGCTATCAATTTCCTCACTTTCACCCTGGACAACCACCGCCACCGCCGGGCTTTGGCCCTGCTTGGCCATGGCACAACCCAGCATACGCACAAGCACAACAAACAAACTCCGGCTCAAAGGGTGGATTTTCAGGGTGGATTTCTAATATATCTAATCAAGCACAAAAATACGGAGAGCGCTTTGCCGAGGAAGCACAACACTACAGTGATCAAATAGGTGCACAAGCTATGTACTATGGTCGGAAAGTCGAACAACAGGCCATGCTACGCGGCCAATGGCTCGACCAACATGCAGGCCCGTACGGTCATAAACCTGGTGCATATCCACCTGCTGGCTACCATCCATACCCCTGGGGTCCACCGCCGCCAGGAACTCCACCGGTAGCCAGGCTACCTTCTACTAACACGACATCTCCGCGCCCAGCAGAAAGCCAATCAACAGCGCCAACGGAAGACAAGCCAGAACCTAAGGGCAAACAGAGTGTCGAGCAGACTAGGCGCGCATCAATTAGCTCTGTTGCGTCAGACTCGTCCCTCAGCTCGCTCGAGTCTCTCCAAACGACATCTGATCTCAGTGCCTCCGATTTGACCAACATCAGAGATCAACTCCAGTCACTTCACGATCGGCACGACCGGACGCTTTACGAGGCTGCCGCAGATCTCCGACGCCAGCTGGATGTATTACAAGAGTCGCGCCGCGAAGCCAAGACATCCGGCCGAATAAACAGACAACACGGCTGGAATCGCCCTCAAAATCAACCAACCGATCGCAATGACTGGGGCCGCTGGGATTCTCCAGCCCAACAGCAGCGCCAGTCCATGGAGCGCCGCGCCATGAAAGACGAGATGCGGGCTACCAAGAAAGCGTTTGATGATGTAGTTCGCCGAGCTCGCGAAGAGCAACGCGAGAAGCGGCGAAAACACAAGAACAGATATCGGCAAGAACAAGCTATGCGTGCGGATACAGATGGGCCTAGCAATACTCTTTCCGGGAACATGGGGCATTTGTCACTAAGTGGGACGCCTGGCCCACAAGCCAATTCCCCAAGACCTCCTCAAGCCTTTGCATCTTCATCACAAACGCCACCCGGTCGAAATACACCGGCTTCAGCATCGAGTTCTCAGTCAAATATTCCTCCAGCCGAGCTCCCAGATCGGAAGAATAAATCCAGTGGGAAAACCAGGTTGAGAGATAAATTAATGCCGCGAGCTTCTAAGCAGAGTGCATCAGCTTCTGGTGAAATTGAAGATACGAAGACAAAGGCGAAACGAGAAGCGGACGAAGCTAAGTCGAGATCAAAGAAGGAGGCTGATGACCATAAGTCTGCAAAGAAGAAAGACAGAGATACTTAGTGGAGCTTAGTAATGTTTATAAGAAGCTCTTTACGACTGTTTTTACAAAGTGTGTTTATATCTACAATATTGGGACCTGTGATAACATGGCTGAAAATAACAAACTTTAACGCCAAAATGGCTGGATCTTCACTCGTAACTTGGAGAATGAGCGGGTCGAGAACAAATTTGGAAGGTAAACTTGATGTAGTCAACAACCTCTAAACTTTAGGAACCTCCTTTAATGCGCGAGTACTTGTCGGTGCTCGGGTAGATAATATCTCCACCAGATCGGCAGCCATTACAGCAGTGACGAGATAGGTAGAAGATATACCGGTATGAAATGGAAATTGTTACTTGTACGCAATCAAAATTCGAGCTCATCAACATGAAGAAGCGCTCGAGTGTCAATTTCTCTACGCATCAAAGTAGGATCTGCGGGTCTTGCCTCTATACGGGATAGCATAGTCCAAACTCTCAGATAGAGCTTTTGTATCGATGTGCAATATCAGCGGTTCCCTATTCTTAAACCCAATGGCAATTTTCTTGCCTTGCAAATATGGGCTATAGGTTACCGGACCTAGCTCAAACGGAATCATAATGAAAGGATGCTGCCCGCAAAAAATCCAGACTTCACGAGGATCTTCAGTCGTAAAATAACCAAAAGAGATTGGCGAATATCTATCAGCATATAGTAAAGGAGCCGGACGCACGATCGTGTTTTGATATTCTGTCTTTGAATGGGTATCACCCACCATAGTTGGGCCTTGACTCCGCAAAACGTATTGGCTATCCGCTGAAAACCAAACTATACCGGGCCACGCACCAGGCTGCAAGGAGATTCTTTTTGGCTTTGGAACAAACCAGCTTCCAAGAGTGCTTCGCAATAACTGGTTGATTCTCAATGATTGGGGAATTTCCCATATGGACAGAGTCCAATGACCGTCAAATCTCGAATAAGTTGCAAACTTTCTGCCATCGGGGGAAAAGGCAAAACCACGAAAAACATCCTCATGGCTTTTCAGTTCCATAAGAAGAGCTCCTGTTCGCGTGCTATAAATTCCAATCGAGTTTAGACCACAGGAAGTCGCGAGATATTTTCCATCTGGAGAAGGTGCTATGGTTGAGGCTCCTGAGTCTCTTTGCTGGTGAAAATTGCCGGTTGCAGCCTCCCATATAATGATGGAATTAGCCATTCCAACTATGATACGCTCATCGCCGGGTAAGAATCTCGCAGTCAAGATGTGGTCATATTTCTCCACCGGCACTGGTACATTCTTTTGGACAGCACCGGTCCCGGCATCCAGAATTGTGAGGTTGTCACCACCCGAAACGTAGCATACAACTCTTTTACCATCATAGAAAAAGGCGGCATCCACAGGGGTCTTCCTACCAGAGTCTTCATCGCTGAATGTCTGGACTTTTGTCCATTCAAGCTCCATATTCATATGATAAATATGTCCATCATGTTTTAAACATACAAGCGAACTGCCACTTGGCGAAAAGGCCCATTTCATAGGTCTGCCAAAGAGTGAAACCCCGAACGCGGCTTTATCTGTCATGCAATCCCAAAAGTGCATGAAATCGCTGACTTTGAATACGACCTTCTTACCGTCGGGCGCAATCAACAAGTCTTCTTCGCTAGAGCTCCAGCCTTCTAGACCTGTGGTTTGACCTGATAAAATATCCCATAGGAAGACTTTACCCTCAGACGAGTGATAGGTAATATGAATTCCATCTGGCGAGTGGGATAAGCAATGAAGACAGCCCGGTGGCTTTTCCAGTGTCTTCTGTTGTTTGCCAGTCGTGGTATCCCAAATACAAACTTCCCGATCGGAGACATCACACATGATCTGATTATCGCCCAACGAGAAAAAAAGTCTCCGATCATAGTCTGAATGGTCCAATAAAATATTTACTTGAACTCCACCAGTCGTGGTGTCCCAGATGACGATCCTTTCACCATGGACAACAGATGCGACCTTCATGGCCGCTGATGAGAGCACCACGGTTTCGCCGAACCCTGGATGCTCAACAGGTCTGCTGTGAACATCACCACCACTTGACATCTCCCATGAGTGGACAAAATCTCCCTCAGAAACCCATACTAACTTCTTGTTGTCTTGCGAAAAGCCCAGTTCGCGAATCCCTTGGGCCGATTCCGAGAGAAGCTCCCATTGAACAACTCCAGTTGCGATATCCCAAATATAGACGATCGAGTCAGATTCAGGATCAAATCTTTCACAGACAGTAGCTAGGAGTCTATCATCTGAAGAAATTTTCGACTTCACCCCATTATCCCTTTCCGTGGGAAATCTCAGTATCCGTGGTCCCCACGTGGTGTCTAATGGAGCAACATTCTTAAGCCACGGAACTCGGTCGAGATTTCTTTTTCTCACGAGACTTGATGCGGGACTCCATAGGACAGCAGATACGTAAACCTGCAAAGGCCACCTTTTCACAGTGAGGAAGTGTCGGGAGAGAAAGCGAGTAGAGTCATTCACGAATGAAAGGTGTGACGGCTCATCCTTCGCCGATATTGTTAGTAGAGAGCATTCAAAATCAAGCTGCAGATTTAATACCAACCTTGAAAATGCTCTCTAAACTTTGAAGAGCTGCCATGGCAACTGAAAGCAAGTCCAAAAGGCTTAGGCATTCTAGCCACTCCAGCAGCTTTGCATAGAGAAATTCGATGATCTGGTCATTGGCGGGCATGTCGTTCCAAGAATGGATATCATGTTCATTCCGAAGATGCTGTTCCCAAAAGACAGCTGCATATTCCACAGTATCCAGAACGTGACTTTCATGGTCTTTCCTCGGTGATACAACTGATTCCAAGTCGGTGCTAGGAGGTAAGTTCAGCAGATTCACCTTCAGAGACCGGGACAAGTAGGCAACACAGTTATTAGCAATGTCGCAGTGGTCGAATACCCCGCGCGAGTCAAGAGTAAGCTGTTGGCTCTTCTCAGCAAGAAAGTCTCTTGCAGATTGGTGGACGAATTCCACAGTCTGCCCCCGGAGTCGGAGAAATGAGCCACATCGATCAATAAATGACAAAAGATCTTTGTCCTCGCCATATTTAAACCCAGCAATGAACACAAATTCACTCTTTTTCAATGGTCGATATACCAGCATCATTACTTTGAGTAGTCGCATGTACTTCAGTACTTTTTCCGACTCGCCACGGTTTATTTGCTCGAGTGTTTGACCATAAAGAGGGTATAGACCTGGGGGTGTTTGCCGAATTGTAGACAGAACGTCTCTCCGGAGAGACGTCTTCAAGCATCTTACACACCAAGCTCACCCATAAAAAGGTTTGTGCAGCGCTTTTCCGAAGCTCAAACGCGCATTGTTCCTTTAAGGATCTTCCATACTCCTTCATGAGGCTAAGTTCATTCACTTTGTAAGTGATATAGGACTCGACAGCCCCTGTCAATTTTTCTGAATTTTGATCAAGACTTAGTTGAGTTTGATGAAGTCCAGTTAACAACAGTGTTCTCTCTGCACTGTCCAGTGGTCTGCTTGTCAGAAGCCATTTCACCTTGCCGGAAGGACCAAACCCATTTCTCACGAAGGAATTTAAGAACTGGTCCATTTGGTCATCCATGCACTCGTCAAGAGCATCCAAGACAAAATAAATCCTAGAGCATTCACACTCTCCTATCATCTCAAGAAGAATGTGCCACAAATTCCGCCACGAAGTTAGATCCTCATCGAATGAGCTCGTTGCAGCATCCCATTTACGCCGTAAAGGCTGTATAAGGACCGGTTTCTGCTTAACCAACTGTAATATGAAGCCCTTCATAATGCCTTCAAGGGTATTGAGTTCGCTGTTTCCACTCTGACAGAAGAAATATGTTACTATGCTCGAACTCTCTCTGCAGAATTGCGATAGCTCTTCGATCAGGCCAATGGATATCATTGTCTTCCCTTTGCCAGCGCCACCCTTGATCCAGAGTAGGCTGACTTCTTCATCGTCTCGCCAATTTAAGTACTCCTGGTCTTTGAGAATCCATTGGAACGATTCAGAAAGCAACTTGTCTTTGCTTTCTTTCAAAATGTTCTTCATACGCTGTGAATCTGGGCACCGCAGGTATCTTAGACACAGGCGATCGATTTCATCATTATTTTGGGCTAATCGCCGAATCAGCTGCGCATGCTGTTGCTTTCGAAATCTTGGTTTTACCGTGGTTGACCGTGATAGAGCCTTCGTTTATCCCGACTTGGAATCCATGATTATTCTCGCCAAAATTGTTGGTCTTTGCCATAGTCAACATGATATAAACCGAGGCTTGTGTGTATATGGTCAGAACGGGGGCTGGTCACTCAGCTGCGAAGCTAGATGAGGGTGTTTTTAGCTGCATCATCATGTGACTAAAATGTATCGCCCAACGACATCGAGTCTCCTCAAAATTGCCCACGAAAACCAAATACGTTTGGATATCTTCATTCATGATACATGGATATTGTGGTGAAATGTTAGTCAATGCATATTCAAAGCCGCAGTCCTCTAATAATGAATGAGCAGCTGACACCCGGAAGCCTTGCCCCCAAAATCTTCCACGGTTCAGTGTTAAACAAAAACCTTGCGCATTTGAATGTGTATCTATCTATATTTACAATGGCACTGAAAGTATCTAAAATTGCCTTATGTATGCTAGGACCTTCAAGAAATTTCTTTGGGGTGCGTCATTTCGTGATCCTTCTAACTCCCGTGGATGGCGCAAGGCCTTAGGTCCTGCCAAATTTCTTTCTTTCTCGATTTTCGAAACGTTTAAAACGCTTTACATGATAGAAAACGAGAGCTTTGGCCAGAGTACATCTTGTTGAAGTATAATTTCAGCATTCGCAGCAGGCTTCCTAGGCTATCAGTGATGCCATGTATAGAAACGGATGTATGGATCTCACCTGTATCAATTGCCTTCTTCCCCTCAATCAAATCAAATTGATCAGCCATGCCGGATAGAGTCAAAGGAACCAGCGGCCCTCGGCCTCACCATACGCCGCTCCATAAAGTCTTCGAACGCGATTATTGAATTCTCAGGGGAAGTATCAGGGATATGAACAATGGGGGGCTTGTCAATTTTGTCATGCTTGCCCACACGTTTCTTGATCGACTGATAGAAGCGTTGCGAGATCTCTTGAGTTTTCATCATCGCATTGATTGGCCCAGAAAGCTTGTCCAACGCCAGCTCTTTAATCTTCTCGGCATAGCGGGACTCGTCGTCTGGAGCCGGTAGGAAGGATTGTGGGGGTGATGTACTCTGATGCTTCTTCTGGGATGCATGTGTTTGGATATTGCTTGAATCGGCAACCCCACTTAGACTCGTGGCACAGGTTTGATTGCTGGACTGGGACACATCGTGACTTTGAAGATGAGATATATCCGATGAGGATTCGTTCGTGCGACTAATATCCCTTGCTTTCATGTCAACAATTCGGCGTTTCATGGATTTCCGGAGCCTGGTGCGTGGCTCCGCAGTTGACGGTGTTATCCCGAGAAGGGCTCGCATAGAGATACGAGTATTCTCAGGCTCAGGAACACGAGATCCGGTTTTCAGGGTGCTTAAAGAGGCACCATAACCGTCAAGATCGAAGGCTTTTGTGTTAGCAAGATGCCCTTCTATTTTTTTCATCAAGAATAGATTTGATTGAACCACATCTAAGTCTTGCGTGCGAAGTAGAGTAGACAAGCAAATCGGGACATCGAATTCTTCGGAACCAGACTCTACAACTTGATCCAGATGGATGGGCTTGGTGAATCTCTCGTCGAGTTGTGAAATTGGATGGAGAAGCTGCAGTAAATGATGAAGCAAGCAATGAACGTGGTCATCATATCTGTTGTCTGGTCCCTGGCGGCGAGCGATAATTCCATCCAATCTTCGAAAAAGACTCGACTGGGTACTCAAACTTGAGTAGTCTAGGCGACTGGAAAGTAAGGCCCAAGTGCGAATTAAGCCAATCAAGTCTCCTTGCTCGTGCAATTGAAAGTGAATTAGCTCATCAGACTCGAATGATAGCGGCGAATTTGAATGATAGATAGAGAGAACGATGCCGGAAAAGAAGGTTTCTGGATCACGAGAAACAATATATTTAGAAGGCCTTTGTTTGTTTTCAAGACTGCGGCCACTGAAAAGCTCGTAAAGTATATCCAACTTCATTTGCATGGTCTCGAGTCTGCGCCAATGCGTATCATCGCCTTTATTCCGCGAAATGATCAGTTTGCAGGTGCTTGCCAACTCTAAATAGCGACACGCCACTGTGTGAAGGCTTTCCCAAACTTGGCCTGAGCTGTATTTTGGCTCATCATGCTCATCAGGAGGCCGAAGCTTGCCAGGAGTAATTGTGGCAATTTCTGCAAGGGCTTCTGCTCGGTCCAGACAGGCGTTAAATGCAATCATTTGTCTCATTTCGTTTAGCAAAGAAAAGGTTTGTCCAGTCAAATCACCCCCATAACAATGATCCTTGAATAGAATCCCGGCGTCGACCGGCGGGAAGTTGGGAAAGCATTTTAATAAGATATGAAGCACTCTGGAAGCACTCCAGAGGTCACCGTTGCGAGACAAAATTTCGTACCACTGCACGAAACCAGATATTTCACTGCCTTGTCGTACATTCAAAAAGCTCCACGGGTACTTCATGTCTTCCATGCTCACCCAATTAGAGGTACGGAAGGCAAAAATGATGATAGCAATGTAAATTTCGAATATATGAATCTGCCGAGCTTAGCGAGTCGCCTAATAATGAGTGTCGAATACGTTTTCTAAGACGAGGAACTCACCTGAATATCACTTGGAAAGTCTTCATGGGATTCTGAGATGTTCTCCCGTCGAATGTACAAGAATTTCCATGTTTTTTGGGCTTGCGCAAGTGCAGGGCGCAGAGCTCCTTTCGTGTGAATCCTCACCAAAGATCTCATGATCCGGAATAGCTCGAGCTCCTCATCTTCGAAGATCATCTCCATGTATTCAATCTGGATGTCTAGAAAGTCCGACAGCATTTTGTATTTACCTTGCTCCAAGAGCAGGTCGGCATATTCCGCTGCGACTGGGAAGAAGCCGACATGCGGAGAAAGAGTCTTTTGGAATAGCTCATGTGCTTTATCATAGTCTCGAAGACGCTTGAATCTGACGAAAGCCTCTATTTCCTGCTCGACGTCTTCCTCAAAGTCAAGGCTAAGGGAAAAGACACCAGGGCTGTTGTCTTGGCCCTCCGAGGATTCACTCATCCTGATTCTGAGGCCTCTGGCACTTTATCCAGGTGCCAGCATTGCGGACTATTCAAGACATTACCAGGAGAGAAATTTGCTGACTTTTCGATCCTCGTGTCGCCCAATGCAAGGCTAGCGCTTATCTGATAGTGAGGGGTTGCGGCTGAAGCTCGTATAGCCCCAGCCACCTGTTCGCCACCTATCCGTTTCCTCAGGTGACCAGTAACTCACTACCGCTTTTTCTCCTGCTGGGCACGTCTTTCGAATCGATCAGTCGGGTCGCTGAAATCACTGAATATGCCGATTGATAGAGTTCTTGTACTATAGCTTGGGCATTACGATGTGGAGTCGCTACGTCCTCAAGCGCCGCGCGGAAAGGTACAGGGAGGAGTCACTGCTTCAATCTCACAGGCAGAGTCTGGCTTATGGAGAGATCGAGAAGGTTAAAGTGGATTGCTCCTTTCTGCCTGACTCTTCGTGGGGTGTTATAGGTCTTGATCCAGCTTCACCTGCCTCCCCTGCCTGGTTGTTGTATTTGGATTTCAGAGTCAATCAGCCCCGAGGCTGCTCCCTCTCCAACGCAAACATCGAAGTGACAATCCACCAACCGAAGACCAAGCCCGAGAGCAAGGATAAGACAGCGCTCCCAAGGGTCGGGCCTATCATTACCGAATACTTCGGTCCCCAGTTTATCGATCGGCAAACAATCGCACAACATGCACGGGCTATCAAGCGCAGTCAAACCAAGAGTTCAAGTACCGACGGACACATAGCGATATCAAACGAACTAGACTATTTATCACCTCCGGAGCTTGCTTGGTCATTACGGGGAGGGTTATGGCCTGCACGAGAGGATACTAGCGGACTTCCCCGACGAGTAGAATGGTCCATGGAAAACGTGGTCTCTCAAGGAAAATTTCGCCTGGGCCTTATAATACAACACGAAATGGAACCTTTCTCTTTGAAAGTGAAAATAGACGGCGAGCTTGAAGGAGAGGGCTACAAGAAGTACCGCTTTGCATGTCCAACCGAATCACGGCGAAGCAATCTCAAATCCTTCATGGTCAAGCCTACGATCGCGAGTGACCAACGACTGGACGAGATTGCGTCTCAACTAGATAAGGCCATGACGAAGCTTAATATCGAAAATTATTCGACATTAACTTCCGTGGATCATGGAGTATCACTATTGTCTGAAATTTCTCGCTTGTGCTTAGAGCCGCAAGTTATGCCAAATACCCCGGTCCATGTCGAGTCGCAGCTTACACAAATACCTCAGTATACACACGATGACTATACAATAGCTTGGATATGCGCTTTGCCTCTGGAAATGGCAGCAGCAGAAGCAATGCTTGAGAGCTTTCATCCTCAACTACCCCTCGAGCCCGGCGATACAAATCACTACACACTAGGACATATTGGACCACACAATATTGTCATTGCTTGCCTACCGCAATACGGCACCACTCCAGCTGCTGTCCTAGCTACTCATCTACTGCACACATTCAAACATATCCGCATACGACTGATGGTTGGAATTGGCGGCGGTGCCCCCACTGGACAGGACATTCGACTAGGAGATGTTGTCGTCAGTCGACCAACACGCCAGTTCGGCGGAGTCATACAATATGACTTGGGCAAGAATACTGGCGACAAAATACAACAAACAGGGATGTTGAATAAACCTCCTCCAGCTCTTCTCGGGGCAATTGCCGGGCTGCAGTCAAAGCATTTGAGATTGCGCAGCAGTATACCGGCCTACGTGGAGGAAATGCTGCAGAAAAATCCAGCAATGAGCGAAAGGTTCACACGTCCAGATCCTGAAGATGATCAACTTTTTCTGCCAAATTATGCCCATATAGAGGATGCTATCACATGCCAAGTATGCGATGCGTCCAAAGAAGTCAAAAGATCCGCGAGGACTACGAACGACCCCAAAATACACTACGGTCTGATAGCCTCTGGAAATCAAGTAATGAGGGATGGAGCAGCTCGTGATCGTATAGCTAAGGAGTTAGGAGTATTATGTTTTGAGATGGAAGCAGCCGGTTTGATGGACAACTTCACTTGCTTGGTTATCCGGGGAATTTGCGATTACGCAGACTCGCATAAGAACAAAAAGTGGCAAGGGTATGCAGCTGCCGTTGCAGCTGCTTATGCCAAAGAGCTTTTGTCTATGGTTTCTGTTGTACACGTTCGCTCGGCACCCACGGCATCCAGCATCACCTGAATTTGAGGTTGACGCACCAACATCCTATGCTTTCAATCAAAATGGTGTTTGGTCTGATTGTTCCACGGTATTAAAAGGCAACCGATAATGATAATCCGATCGTTTCTTATCTCTCAGTCATGAAAGAAGATGCTTGGGACTCTGGCGTTCGGGTACATTCGGCATCTGTCGATGAAATACTTTAATAAGTGTACATAGCATTACCATGTTTATTATTGGCCTTTTGTGGCTATAATATGCTTTCAAGTCCCAAATACATGTATGAAGCACTGGATGCAACCCCTTCTCTTTTTCATTGTTCGCTCTTCTACCATGTCACGTAGTTCGCAACTGATATCGCCGCGTACTGCCACTTTTCCTCATGACTGCTTCTTCTTGACAGAGCGCCACTCAATCAAAAGACTCCCCACCATTGTCATACAAGCCAACGCAATAGGTAGGTACCAAGTATGAGTTAGTCCTTCATTAATATCCCTCAGAATCTCATCCAATTGGCCAGCAGGAACCAGGGTCTTAATATCGCCAAAACCATGCTGCTCGATAAAGGCAGGTGAAACGCCTGGTACAAGGCTTTTCAAACTCGAAGATAATTCATTCGTAAAGATCACTTGCGCAATAGCCATGAATATTGCTGGACCCATACTCTGTCCGAATAAAATGACGCCAATCCCTAGGTTGACGTCCGCGCTATTCAGTGTTGTCTGCATGGCTGCTTGGGGGCCTTGGAAGCCGATACCGCCGCTGAAGCCTACGAAGCCTGAGAACAGAATGATCTTGGTGAGAGACAATTGGATGCTGTATGTTGTCATCAAACCGGCGGCTATGGGCATGCAGATAGAAGCAAAGATCATGAAGGGGGCGTAATAGCCAAGCGTGGTGGTTCCGATGCCTTGTATCAAGAGACCGAACATCATTCCGACGAGGATGGGGATCATCAAGTAGCCACTTGCACTAGAGGTCTAAAGTTGATTGTCAGCGAAGCGTTTCATTCGAATCGGCCGGAGAAAATACCTCTGATCGAACAACTTGGTAGTAAGTTGGCAGGTACCATTCAAAGATGTTCGTCATAGAATTAGTGCAAGCAGTGAAAATAAACCCTGCAATGACATTTCGGTTTTTAATGATGCGAAAAGGGAGCACCGCCGAGTCTCCACGTCGGTATTGATTGTAGGCGAAAGCGGTGATGAGTACAGCAAAAACAACGAATGATGCGATCACTCTCCCATCTGACCAAGGATACTTCGTTCCAGCCCAAGATAAAGCGAGGAACAGTGCAGTAAGAGACGGAATGAATAAGAAGTTGCTAATAGGATCAACTTCGCGGATCTTCTGGGTGAATGTGAGGTTGTCTTCTTCAACCGTTCTTGGGTCTGAGAAGAGTAGAAGCAGTGCACCCAAAGAGACCCCTCCAATGGGGAGGTTGATCCTGATAGAAGTTAGTCATCCAATCCATAAGTATTTTCAAGTGGTTAAGATACCAGAAGCACCACCTCCACCCCAAAGACTGCGTTAGTGCACCACCTAGTATAGGCGCCGAGATGATAGCAAGCGATTCCACGCAGGCCATCAAACCCGCAAACAATGGTCGCTTGTGAAGCGGTAATATATGCGTCAAAACCGCAAAAGCTCCAGCCAATCCGCCTGAGAATCCTAGTCCCGTCACTGCTCTCCCGATAATGAATACAGTCGACGAAGGAGCCGTGGCACAGAGCAAGGAGCCAACAAGGAAGATTGCATTACTCAACAATAGAATGATCTTGATTAAGAAATGCTTATACAGCTTCGCAAATCCAAATTGGAATGCACAAGTGCATAATCGAAAAGCAGAAGAATACCATCCAACATCAGCGGTTGTATGGAAGTGATTTGTTATGCTCGGCACGGCTGTGGCGACAATGTTGGCGTCCAGGCCTCCAAGAATAAGTAACACGCATAGAGCGAGCACAGTGTACCAGAATTTCGGGCCTGATGGATATTTAGGCTCAGTCGAAGCAGCCGGTTGGATTTGAAGAGGCTCGATCGTTCGTACCGAGGATGCCCCGCATGAGGGCGGTTGTTGATGAAGGCTGGGCGAAGGTGAAGGCACACTCTGCTCGATCGAAGGCTCCGTGATAGTCACTGTTGCTGCCATCTTGAGGCACTCGTCGGATTGTTCACAGAAGGGAAATGAGAAACTTGGGATGTAGAAGCTTAATGGCCGAAGAGCACGTGTAATGGCTTTTCTGCCGAGATCGTCGTTCCTTTGGGTCGGCCTTTCTTGAACCCATCTCGCAAGAATTTGACTTTTTGCCGATATTTAAACATGGCAAAGAACAAATGCGTTCAATTGATTCATAATCCCTCCGCAGCCTAGATTTGATTACGAATTTTTGAGTCGATACAGAACTTGGCTGGCGTTAACCTGTTTTTTATCAACTGTGGCTTACCACAGACAAGCTTGAGAGGCAATTGAGGATAATCATTACCAAATGGCGTGCTTATGAAGTTGTACAATGTATTTGAAGTTTCTATTGAGGCTCTTATGGACGTATAGTTGGGAGGCGCACGATCCTCGAAGGCCCACCAAAACAAGCAATAACCTTGGCAGCATCTAAAAATAATTATTTGAACATGAATCGGGAATATTAGGGCCTACAACTTGATCTAAACAAGCAACTTGGCTGTTGATTGGCCCATCATGGATGTCAACGGAATAAGCACGCGCGAATGTGCATCCTTGATCACTAAAGCGGTTAAGAGCCGCATCCTCCACGCCAGAATATCCTCCGAGATCTCCGACTTCCACCGAACATCAGGGATAGCCCCGGAGCCAGCCATGTCCCACTCGCCCAAGCGAATATCGATCGCATGTACATATTGTCGATACAGGTAAGTTTCCTCAGCCCTAGGCTTATCGACGTTCGCCTCTGATCAGGCGCGCCGGGATATTGATTGGTAATCTGACGCCTGCAGAAAACGAAAATGCGACGGCCAGACGCCGCAGTGTAGGACGTGTCGCGTGAAGGGGTTACGATGCAAGTATCTAGACCCGGAAGCAGAGAAGTATGTACTTGTCATAGCTGTCAGAAATCGATAGGTGCTGATCAGTCTCAGGGAAGAGGAAGGGCCCCCGCACCAGACGCAGGCTCAGCGCTTGGATGTTATTGAATCGCTACTGCACCAGCAGTCTGAATACCTTGATGCATTAAGACAACAGATTCCACAAAAACATTCAAGTCATTCAAATGAAGCTCATGCAGAGCATTCTCGGTCCCGCTCTAGCGCGCCAACTGGGTCATCCAATTCAACCTACATATCCGCTTATAACTCGCCACTCTCAGCCGGAGGCGTCGAGACCGACTCATCTTCCCTCCAAGATAAGAATGAGAAGATTTCACCACCGGCCGGCCATCTAAATGCCCACCCCTCGAGCCTGAGCGATCTCCTGAAGCTGCCACAAGTCTGCCAGTTGATCGGATCATACTCAGAAGAATTCTTCTTACGCATCGAGAACAGTCGAGAGAGACTTCAAATGGCAAACGGAGTCATGGAAGCTGGCGAGCTTGAAATTGATGAAGAAACCGTCAACGCATGTTTCGTCAACTTCAGCAAGCTAGTCCACCCATTCCATCCCTTCCTTGAATGCAAGATGTCATTCGCCCGATATAACGAGGTCATGGCGCGCGGCATAAAGTCCGATAGCGACTCTGCTTTTGCATTGGCTATTTTGGCTCTCGGCGCATCGGCTGCTGATCCTATTGATCATGGTAGGTCTTATACTCGGGAAATAATGAAAATCGCTAATTCGTGCTACCAGGAAAAAATGGCACAGCATATTCTGGCGACTTGTATATTCAAAGATGCCTGAAGATAATTTTACCGCTGTGGTCTGTGTCGTTCACTCCAGATATAATGATATGCGAGACCTTGTTGCTTTGCGCGCTCTATTTCGCTTACACGGTGGACCCGCTGATGACACGGCGGTTTGCGAATATGGCATCAATAAGTATCAAGCAAGCCATGGACTGGTATGACTCCTCTACATTATTACTCCACAGCAACGATCTAACAATCTCCTAGTTCGGACAAGAAGCTTGAAACCGAGACAGCTTATATTTTCATGCGTCTTTCCTGGGTTTCTTTCGTCATTGAGCGGTATGCTAAGTGCTAAATGAAATGATGAGACTAAATACTAATAACATCGCAGAGATACCCAACTGGAATCCAACCTCCTAACGAGCAACATAGCGCGAAACGCAGACGAGATTCCGCTCCCAGGATACCAAGGCTCCGACTTCCCTCGAAGCTTCTTCGCTCTAGCAGATATCTCAGCCCACATCATCTTGGAGCGCCTCCTCGACACACTCGAGTCATTAAACCAAAAGCGCATCGAAGAAGCATCTCCGACCATGAAGTGCCCAGATCCACAAGGAAGAATCGCCGGCGAGCTCAATCACCAGCTAGAAGCATGGTATAATGCTTTACCCGAGCCTATCAAGCCGGATCTCACTGGAGCGGAAAAGGGAAACAAGCAGCAGTGCCAGTTGAGATTGCGGTACTGGAATATCAAGCAGATCATAAACAGGCCGCTTGTCATCTATGCGACGTCGCCGGACTATGAAGGATCCTGCTATTCTGCGCTTGAGGCGATCTGTGCGTGCATCGAGGCTTGCCGAAACTACGTCTACAATGCGCATCATATACTTTCAGTGCGGACGCCTTACACTTACTGCGTTATCCAAAGGTATGTCTACCAAATTCTTACCACTGCATATACTAACGTTGAATAGCTGCTTCGCAAGCGTCATCACCCTCGCCGTCGCAGCACAAGAACAAGTCCTAAAACAACACGTCGGCGACTTCCCAGCCATAATCAAAGAAGCACAAAACGTGATCAGCCCATGGGCCCAAGGCGACAGCAGCGTAAAAGCATTGTATGACATTATGACCGTCCTATCTATGAAAGTGCAATACGGAAGCTAGAAGAATCAACCGCATCTAAGCAGTATCCGCAAGATTGTAAACCAGCTTCTCACCCGTAACCTTATTCTCCTCAAGCTGCTTCAATCCATCCACAATTCCATTAAGACCACCAGCACCAACACGATGCTTAATAGTCTTAACCTTGCCCTCAGCAATAAGCTTCTCAACCAACGGCGCAAAAGACTCAACATAAGT
The DNA here is from genome assembly GCA_026745395.1 of Tympanopsis confertula. Taxonomy (NCBI): domain Eukaryota; kingdom Fungi; phylum Ascomycota; class Sordariomycetes; order Coronophorales; family Scortechiniaceae; genus Tympanopsis; species Tympanopsis confertula. The sequence continues at coordinate 50,744 of JAOYNU010032199.1, read as the reverse complement.
CTTATCAGCCGGCTGGGCAGGAATCTCTCCACCGAACTTCACCATATCCTCCGCGGTGATAGTATAAGCCAACTTGCCACCACTCGTGACATTCTCGCGCTTAGACTTCACCCAGAGAAGAGTCTGGTACCGACCACCCTTGCTCGAAAGCGCACGATCACAGAACTCAACCGTCTCCTCGGTCGAAACACAATCAAACGCATATTCAAGACTGTCGTCCGTGAACTTCCGAATCTCCTCCGCGGCGTTGGGAAGCTTATAATCGAAAAGCTTATCAGCACCCGCCTCCTTCAAATACTCAAAGTTATGCTCCGAAGCAGTCGCAACAACCGTATAGCCCGACAACTTCGCAAACTGAATAGCCAGATACCCCGTAGCAGTCGAACCACCATAAATCAATACGTATCCCTTCCCATCACCCTTGCCATCGGCTTTAGGCCACTTAAGTCCCATATCCTGGTAAAGGCCCTGGATAACGGTGTTCACACCGACACCGGCGGTAGCACCCTGCTCGAAGGTCCAGTTGTCGGGAAGGCGATATTGGACATCGCCCTTTGCGAGGATGTATTCCGCGAAAGCACCGTCCTCATGTTGAACGGAGTTGCAGCCGTGAACCATGCCCCAGACTTTATCGCCGACGGACCACTTCTTCTTGACATCCTTGCCGACGGCCTCGACGGTGCCGGCGTAATCGCAGCCGATTAGGGAGCCGGGCTCCGCGAAGCCGAATTTAAGATGTTTCCAGTCTGTGGGGTTTAGAGCGACGGAAACGGGTTTGACGAGGATGTAGTCGTCGCGGAGAGCGGGGAGGGGGCGCTCGACGACGGAGGCGGTTTTGTCCGCGTTGGCGATGAGGGCTTTGTGGGGGGCCATTTTGAGAGATCAATTGAGTTTTTGGGTTGAGGTGGGAGTTGAATGTTGGTGAGGGGTGGAAAGGTATGAGGGGGTGGGGTATTTATAGGGATTCATGAATCATGATGATGTGACGATCGTTTCGGAGTTAAGGAGTTCGGACTAGTGATTTCAAATCTGCGGTTCTACTGTTATGGAGTTGGAAAATGGTTTATACGTAATCACCTTGTGGGCGAGCTTGAAGCAAAGAGCTATGGCGGTGCCGCCGCCGGGCCGCCAGTGGGCCGATGGCGGGAGGGTGAAAATGCTGATAAATCAATCGCTCTGACCAATGCATGATCAATGAGATGCTGTCTAATTGCATCTCAATGGAAGCAAAAGGATGTTTCTTAATTGATTTCTTGCTATCAATTGGCCCTCGTTGCAATGATCAAGCTTTGTAAGGACTCCTGCGGCGGCCGATGGTGGGCCGCTGCATTGCATGGCATAGAACGGCTAGCGGCTGGTCTGTGCTGCCGTGGAATGCCAACCTCGGCACTTGAGCCACATTATTCATCATATATTCAGAGCAGGATGGTTCTACTTGTACTAGAATAGAATTCCGGATAATTATATTTGTTGCTATTACTACAGAGTCGATTAAAGACACGAATACAATTGCACCCATGGAATATAACTTGTGTCACTTTTGTCTAATCATATATACCCTAGACAACCTTGGAATGCATCAATCCAATGCTTCAATCATAACATAGTCACCACAAGAAGTCACAGTTCCTTCCGAGGTCGTCACGAATCCACATCTCCTCATCCACAATTCATCCATCCATCCATCTTTCCAATTCTATGACTGCGACTCATTCTTCTCAACCAAATCCCCAACACCCAATCCACGCCCAACCTTAACCCGCACCATATTCTCCTCATCCTTCTTATCATCCTTCTTCCCAAGCTCACCAACCGGCTCGCCCTCATCCTGCTCCGCCTCATCCCCCTTATCATTCTCCCTGTCCCGCGCCTCAATAGCCTTCCAGTCCATCCACATACTCTCAAGGTTCAAATGCATAGCATACGCATCCTCGCCGTCAGCATAGTACTTGCTCTCGACCTTCTCGACCTCGAAACCGAGGGTATCGCGGTATAGACGGAGAGCGGCGACGTTGGACATGCGGACGTGGAGGGAGACGTAGTTTGCGCGGTGGGATTCGGCCATTGCGCGTTCTGAAATCATTAGTACCAACCCAATCATTAGAGAAAGAAAATCAAGAAAGCCTTAACACTGCTCATCGCAATGCAAGCCAAATCTCTCTCTCAAAAAAAAAAGAAAAGAAAACTCACGACTCATCCTCATCAACCTCTCCGCAATCCCCAACCTCCGATGCGTCCTCATAACACTCAAACTAGTAATATGCCCATGCTGCTTCCCATCCGTCGGTTCCTCCTCCATTTTAGCAAGCACATACCCCACAACCTTCGGATAAGCGCCCGCAAGATCGAGCTCTCCCTTCTTCCCACTCGCAACGCCCTTATACCCGCCTTTAGGCCTAACGACCGCGACGAATGAGAGCTGCGGCCAGGTGAGCGCGTGGTAGAGGTAGTATTTCAGGAAGTAGTTCTCGGGGAGGTTGGTGATGTTGCATGTTTGGATGGAGGGGAGGAGGTCGATGTAGGAGGGGTAGGAGGAGAGGGGGACGATGTCGACCATTTTGTTCGGACAAACAAGCTTAGCGAGCTTGAGCTTGTGGAATAGGTCTGCAGGAGTAAGAGGGGGTGAATTGAGTATTGTATACTGTAGGGTTGTGGTTGGTGCTTGAGGTGAGGTGTGGGATTTGCGATGCGGGGTCATGTGATTGTGCGGCGGAGCTGGGGTGGGTTTCTACATAGTGGGGTTTACATCATACTTGAATTGGGCTGGACTGGGCTGGTTTAAAAGAAGGGAATGTAATGCTATATGGAATGAATTATGGATGTTCCTATTTAGCTGTATCTACATGCAAAACCAAGCGCCAAGCAGCTTATGCCGAGTATAACCAATTACAGTCAAAGGTCAAGTCAAACAGACAAACAGTCGTGAGATCGTCAGAAAAGAGACAAGAACAGCTGAGCACCGAAGGTAATCAGCAGCAGCGACGAAAGACTAACGCCCGAGATGCTCGAAACAGCCGCAGATTCAGTACCGCAGCATTTCCGATCATAGGTGACGTTGTTCATCTGCGCAGCGACCTCGAACACGGACCCGTTGAACTGGCCGTCATTATAATAATCGACTAAGAGGACGTTGGGCGGGCGTTCCCACATTGCTGGAACGGATTAGTTTCACGTAGATATTAATTGGTGTCAAAGCTTAACTTACCGGTACAATTGCGGGCCATGTCGCCCAGACTGCCGGTTCCGTTGACGCCATTGGTCTCGTTGATGACTGCCGTGTTGGGGATGAGCAAGCTGAACGAGCCGAGCGCGAGATCGATGTTCAGGTTGTGGTTCGCCATGTACATGCGGTTCAGCGCGTCCTTGCGAGCGAGGTTCGGTGGTCGTTGCTGGGTGCAGGGGAAGTTACGGTTTGTGGGCGAGAAGGGGGTTTCCCACATCTGGGAGAACTCGTCCAAGAGCCAGGGGTACATGGTCTGGTTTGCTTGGTAGTCGAGGAAGAAGACTACGCGCTGCGAGCGCAGGATCATCTCGGAGAGAGTGGGCCAGTCGTCCAGAGCCATGGGGATCTTGGAGGGGGTGTAGCGGAAGTTGTAGAGGCCGGAGTTCTTGACTGGCTCGACGAACAGGCTTGGAGAGACGTAGTCGAAGTTGGTCATGATGATTGTCACGACGTCGTAGGGGTGCGTCTTGACCCAGGTGGCGACCTTGGTGAGCCATGCTTCCAGGGTTCCTACATTGAGAATCTCGCAGGAGGAGTGGCAGAGGTACAAGGTGCCGTTCTTGTTGTGTGCTTGGATTTCGACTGCAGAATGTTAGCTCGGTTCTTCATACTTGCTTGCTTGACTTACGCAGGCGAATTCCGTCATCCAGCTGATAAGTAACATCGAACTCCTGGTTGGCAGCCGCATTGTTCTTCTGCACGAACGCGCTGTTATGGGCTCCAATCATGGTGATGTTGGAGTAGCTGCGGCCACAGAACTCGACATAGTCGTTACACGGCCGGGTGTTGATGACCGGGGTATGGGTGGCCGTGCTAGAATGGGTCGCCGTCGCATTCATGCTGGAGTTTCCAAGGGTGGTCGTGCCACCGCCGCCGACAAGCACAGTCAGGGAGTCGTGGGTAGTGGTGTGCACGGTACCGTTGCCAGTATGTGTCGCGCTGCCGTTCTGGGTGATGGTGGAAGTCAAATGGTCGCCGTCAGCCAGAGTGATGGTCGTGCCGTACACAACATAGCTGCCGGTCGGCATAGACGAGCTGGGATCCGTAATGGTGGAGGCATCGCTCAGGGCCAGGGTCGAGGTGGATGATTCGGAGCTGGAATCGTCTGCTGCTTGGGCCACTCCTGCGAGGAGGGCAAGCACTAGTGACCACCGCATGGTTTGGGTGCGGTCGGGCACGGCACGGGTCCAAGGGAGTCCAACGTACGTGCTTGGAGGTTGGGAGACGAGAGAAGATGATTATCTCGATCGCAGTATTTTTCGACCCCGATCGGACGGACAAGGACGGCCGGCAATTGTGGATCTTAGGCGGCACTAACAGGCTAGAGTCGCTCTAGAGTCGTTAGTGACGTTCAGCGCCACAGCTGGAGCACGATGAGCCAATGGAGACGCACACGAGGGCCCGCTGGGGTCTGGTTGAGGAGGAGAGTTTGCAGATGCTTGTTTTGGTGCTGCCTGGCGACATTCCTGTACAGAGTACTCTGTACACTGCCCCCTATTCTTGGTACGAGTACTCCGTACAGAGTACTTGTTCTTTTTGCTGCAGGCCTCGTTCTCGTTTGCTCCATCTCGGGTCTGTATTGTTACTTTCTGTTACAGAGTGCTTACAGGCCGATCGGGCCTGATACCTGTCAATCACACCCGAGATAGCGGACGCCCATGGCAACTCCGGTGATCGTCCGCCACTTAAGGCGTACTGACGCGCCCGTTATAAATACTTGGACTTTGTGGCCCTTTGTGGCAGCCTAATATTATTTGGGGTCAAACATACAATGGTCACACAATCTATACTCGTACGCACAATAGAACACATGGTAGTCCTCTTTATAATATCATTCCCATCAATGTCTTGGGCATCCCCTACTGCCCGCCCCTGTACTGCTATCTGCATGATCGGCAAGGCTAGACGCTTAGCCCGCCAAGCCACTGACGATCGGCTCCAGACCCTCAACCGGAAAATACGATACGCGCCCAATAATAAAATTCAAGAAGAGAGTTCGCACGTCACCTCCTCCAGGCTCGAGATCTCGAGAGATCTGATCTCTCTTCCTTCCCACCATCTTCACCATGAGCGATGGCGAGCCCCCCAAGGGCCGTCGCCTCCCCTTCTTCCACGGCAGTCGGCCCGATCGCCCCATCGCCCGCCGTCGCCAGTCCACTGTCCATTGGCACCGCGCCATCCGCTCCCTGTTCTACCTGATCGCCTTTGTATTCTGCGTTCTGGTCGCCATTGGCAACATCGCCAACAAGCCCGTCCTCCGCGACACCTATTTCCTATATCTCGACCTCTCAAACATTATCCCGCTGTCCATCCCCAATGCCCAGCTCATCAACTCCATCGCCCAGTCCATCGGTCTGCACGACTTCTACCAGGTCGGCCTCTGGAACTTCTGCGAAGGATACCAGGACTCCGGCATCTCGCACTGCTCTGACCCAAAGACCCTCTACTACTTCGATCCGGTCACAATTATCCTGAGCGAGCTTCTCTCGGGCGCTAGTAGTAAGTTCCAGTCCCCTATGACTTCACGGATCCACGTTTCACCCCGAGCTTAATCCTCCCCATATATGAAACTCAATACTAACTGTCATTACCCAGTCGCTTTACCCGCCGACATCACGAAGCCCCTCCACCTCGCAAAAGTCGCTTCCCAATGGATGTTCGGCCTCTTCATAACCGGCGCCGTCCTAAACTTCGTCATGATCTTCCTCAGCCCACTAGCCGTCTCTTCCCGCCCACCACAAGCAATCAAATACCTAGTCGGCTACTCCAGCTCCAACGCCCCCGTCGGCCGCCCGCCTCACCGCCGCCGAACATTCATCTGGCTTCGCGCTCTCCCCTTCTTCCTACTCTCCTTCATCACAGCGCTCGTAACTGTCGTCGCTTCCGCCGTCGCAACTGTCATGTTCATTATCTTCGCGAACGTCTTCACCAAAGCAGACCCATCCCTGAACATAAAAGCGCACGTCGGAACCCAGATGTTCGCATTCATGTGGGTCGCCGCGGCATTTAGTCTGTTCGCGTTCATTCTCCAGATCGGCTCCTGCTGCGCCGCCTGCTGCGGCGGTCACAAAGCGCGGAAGCAGCTAAGGCAGTCCGGCGTTGAGCTATACGAGAAGCGCTCGTCGCATAGTGCTTCGCAGCCTACTACGCCGACAGCCCAGGAGCAAGCGGCTCAGCAGCAGCCGCATGCCGTGACTACTGATTAGAGTGTTGGTATATTGGAATCTAGGTTTGATTGATATTGGAAACGGAATGGAATTGATATTTGCTTTCTTGGTTATAGTTTGCGGTTGGATATCGAACAACCATCTATGATTGATCTGTTAGCCGGCGTGCTTCAGCTGTTTTTACTCACGATTAGACATGCAGATAGTCATGACCTACATAGATACATTACAATCTTTATTGCGTCTGATGCGCTATATAACATTCTTTTATTTCACATTTCAGTCTCAGTAAGACAAGTAGTAGTAATCTACCATGGAATGGACCAAGAACGCATTCAAATCGGTGTAATACAACCATCTATAGATTACACGAGGAACCAACGGAAATGGAAGCAAGAACATACGAAAGGAAATAGGAAGGGAGATGGTTTTCAGACTGCGAGTGTTTTATTTCAGATCTTATCGTATCGAGCACAGGAGTAAGTATTAAATGCTCATCTTCGCGCCGAACCGTATCAAGTCACCACCACCCTACCCATTACCCGTATCAGAACTCCGAACGCACTAAGTACCCAAATTGAAATTCGTAACCTTTCGTGACCATTCGTAACCAGTCGCCGCAAGAAATCAAATCGCAAGATATCGTATCCATTCGTAGCATCCCATTCGCAATCTCGCAGTCTCGGTCGTAGTCGCAGGCTCGCTCTATCCGAAGAGAGAGTCGAGGTCGCCATCCTTGTCGCCGGCGTCGTTCGAATCGGCACCGAAGAGGATTTCGTCGCCATCAAGCTCCATTGAGCCAGTGTCAAGAAGGGCAGAGATGGAATCGAAGTCCATTGGGTTGAGCTCGGTGGCAGCAGGCTCGGTGGCAGCATCACCGGTGGCAGTCTCGGTGGCAGCGGCAGCAGGACTAGCAGCAGGCTCGGTGGCAGCGACGGTCTGAGAAGAAGTAGCAGTTTCGGTGGCCGTGACCGTCTCAGTAGCAGAGTCGGTAGTAGTGGAATTCGCACTGGTAGAAGTAAGTTCCTCAGAAGGAAGAGAGCATCCCTCGAAGTCAAAGAGGGCATCGAAGTCATTGGGTTGGACTTCTTGAATGGGTTCCACTGCATGGATGTCAAGGGCAGACGATTGGATCTCATTAGACGAAAGGTCCTCTACCGCGGCCTCTGCTGCAAGCGCAGCCTCCAGTTGGCGAGCAAACTCCTGGTCCTCGATTTCCTCGGCGGTCAGAGGGCGCTCGTTGTTGGATGCGGCAGCGACTTCCTCGTCGACGATAGCCTGGAGCTTGGCGTTGGTTTTCGATTTCTTCGCAGGGGGCTGTTCGACGGATTCGGTCGTTCCTAGGGGAATTCCGAGGCTCATGGAGAGGGCGTTTGATCGGGGATCGGGGTTCTCATTGGTATCTTGCAGCCAGTCAAGTGATCTTTTCCTGAATTCAGTACGCCAGCCTGTCAGTTTCTTCTCCTTGTCCTCCGGGTTGGGTGCTGTTTCCACTGGCGCGGCAGCTTGCTGACAACTCACGTTGGCGCTGTCTTCGACGGTGAGATCGACGAAGCCAGTTGGGGGAGCTGCGGCTTGCGCTGAGACTTGGACCTGGGAAGCCTGGGGAGTCGATGGAGTCCGCGTCAAAGTTCCTGGTTGGCCGTTCTGGGGACCTGGGGCAGCTTGGTAGGCCTGCTGGTTGGGAATCTGCGCGTTGAAGGATGTGCGGCGGGCCTGGAGAGCTTGAACCTGCTGAGGATTCATGTTCATGTTAGCGAGTTGGGAGGGCCAAGGGCAAGGAATTGAACGAGAACATACCGACTGGGGGGAATCATGCTGCTGGCCGAGATGCGCAGCTGTTTGGATTCTTTGAGGGTTAACTCCATTAATTGTTTGAGGGGTTCGAAGACCGTGGGGAGGAGACGGAGATCCATTAGTTACGGGAGGAGTTAACTCATTGCGGCAACCATAGTAAGCCTTGAGTCTCTGGAGCTCAGCGAGAGCGGCCAAGAATTTATCACGCCAGGTGTTGTGATCGGGGAATTGGTTGAAAGATGCGACGAGTTCTTGGCATCGCTGGTAGTCGGCAATGAGAGAGTTGTGGGTTAGGGCGAGATCGTTGAATCTAGACTCCCACGCAAGACATGCCCTCTTGAGGTCCGAGTTTTCGTTGCTCAACTTTGTTGCATGGCGGCGAGAAGAGGCTAACTCTGCACGCAGGGTATCGATGCCAAGTTGACCGGTGGCCGGGTCAATAACGCTGAACTGGAGCAGTTTACTGCGGGTGGCGTCGCGTTCTTTCATGAGACCGCTGATTCGCGAATTCGCAGCGGACAGCTGAGCTTGCAAGACCTGGTTTGGAACTGCGGTCGTAGTTTGGTGAACAGCTTGGCTTGATGGCACATGGTTGGCACCTCGGTATGGCGAGGTATACTGCTGTGGAGAGGCATGGGACCCCTGATTTTTCTGAAGCAAGTATGCGTCGTTTGCATTGAGGGAGCGCAGATGCGCGGCGGCCATACTTTGAGCAGGCATTTGCTGCGTGCGCTTGTCTTGAGCCGTTTGGGTGGCCCGGTTTTGAGGCATCTGCGAGGAGAGAATTCGATGCGCTTGGGGGTTTTCTGCCATGCTCTGCGCGAACATTTTCTGTGCGCGCGCGTTCTGAGACATCTGCTGAGCGCGGATTTGCTGGGGAGACATCTGCTGGGGAGACATCTGCTGGGGAGACATCTGCTGAGGAGCCACCTGCTGGGGCATTTGCGGTGACATGTTCTGCATGTTCTGGGGAGACATTTGCTGAGCGGGCATGTTCTGGAAAGACATACCCTGGGCCATCTGCTGAGGTGCTACCTGCTGGGGCATTTGCTGCGGCATGTTCTGCAGGTTCTGGGGAGACGCCTGCTGGGCCATCTGCTGAAGCGACATTTGCTGGGCGGGCATGTTCTGGGAAGACATGCCCTGGGCCATCTGTTGAGGTGCCACCTGCTGGGGCATTTGCTGCGACATGCTCTGCATGTTCTGGGGAGACATCGCCTGCGCAGACATGTTCTGGCCGGCCAAAGTAGTTGAAGTAGGAAGAACGGATGAATTAGCATTTGGGGTATTCTGGTTCGCGGTGTTCATGCCGAACGAATTCATAGGCAAGGAGCTTGTGTCGGCCTCGGAAGCATTCAGCTCCATGGACAACGCGGGAGGCATATGAGCAGACATGTCTGCACTTTCGCCATTGGAGAAATCGAGCTGCATGCAATCAAGTTCAGAGAAGTCATCGCTGAGAAGGTCCCAGCGAGCTGGAGATTGACCGACTGGAGCTGGAGATCGACCGGCTTGGGAGTTCACGCCCCGAGGGTCCACGAAGTCAATCATGTCCAGAGCAGTCCGTTCCGGGGAAGTCGTAGCAGAAGAAGGCTTGGGAGCAATCACTACTGGGGCGCTCTGGCTGTAGGGCATGTTCTTGGGACTCAATTTCTGAGATGGAAGGGTTCGAGATTGCGCAGATCGAGCAAGCCCTGGTGCGGAGGCAGCCATGGCGGGAGAATGTGAAGAGGCTGTGGACAAGCTTGAAGGCAGCACAGTGTTTGGAGTATGGGGAGAGGGTGGAAGAGGAAAGTTGGTCTGAGAAGGCCCAGCGCCAATATTTGAATGCTCGCTGGGCTCCATCTCTAGGTCACGAGTTCTTCTCGCTTGACATGAAGGTTGCCTCCGATCCAAATGTTGCTGATCTGGCGAATCACCAGCCGGGTTTCTGCCGCAATTGTCGCCAGTCTGGCATTCACGCAAAATCTGGCCTCCGCGCGGATGGCTGGGCAAATCAGACGCGGGTTCACACCCTGACGATTGTCGCCACCCTTTGCCAGTTGCCGATTCACGATATGACTCTGGCACACTGGGCAGCCGATTGGCTAAATCTTGAGGGATTTTGAGAGCAGAGCCTTCCCCATCATGGACAGAATCTCCGCGGCAGGCTGCGGTGAGGGGATCGCGTCCTTCTATGAGTGTGCCATCGTCATAGTTTGGAGATTCCTTTCCTACACTGGGTTCATTCCCAAACTTCTGCTGTTTGGAGGCCCTTTCATTGCCTGTTTCATTCAGGAGAGTGTCGCTAAAAGGTCGCTTTGCTTTGGTGCCATTTTTACCCTCCTGCTCGTCCCCTAACGTGTCAGAATCGAGATCGCCTATGTTAACATCGTCGAGATTGAAGTCAAACGCCGGGTCCACTTCATAGTAGCCAGGCCTTGCCTGAGATCTGGGGGATAGTGTAAGCCCCAGATCGGGTTCAGATTTCACGGTAAAGGAAGACTCACCGTTCGCCATCAGTCAACAAAAATATTGCGGACGGGGTAAGGCAGGGAGAAAAGCGATCTGTATATAAAGGACTGAGAAGGTGAGATATATCTATGGACTGAAACCCGTTTCAGCTGTCTCACACTTCGATCCCCATTATAGAAGGTCGACAATCCGTTTGAAGAGGCTGAAGGATGCAAAGATCTCCGACACGTCAGTTTATTGTTGTTGGATTTAGATTTTTGCCGCCATTAAAAGGCGATCGGCGTGCCACCGCCCCTCGAAAGAGCGCTGAAAGGCTGACCGCCCGTCGAGTACCCGCCGAGTCAGTCACGTGATTTGGCTGGCAGCTTCTGGGGAAGTTGAGGCTAACGAAGGTCCTCTGTGCCTGCGCCTCCCAGCAACAAAAAGAATCCTCCGCCACGCAGAACCAACAAGACAAATATAACGACACGGCATGAGTGTGATTCTTTGTACGGGTATGTTCCTTTGTCCACAAGCCTCCGCATTCTTCTTGACAATGCTAACCGCAATCCAGCGGGGTACGACCATACCATCCGGTGAGCTCTAACCCCCAGCTTCTTCTCCACCTGCCTCAAGCCTCCCGCGCGATCCAAGATCTAACATGTCAGAACAGCTTTTGGGAAGCTTTGTCAGGCATCTGCTCCCGCACAATCCAGCACCCCGACTCCCAAGTCAACCGCCTTTGCATTACACCAGACAAGCGCTTCCTCGCAGCGGCCGGACACAACAATGTCAAGCTTTTCGACATCAAATCTACCAATCCAAACCCGGTCATGACATTTGAGGGTCATACCAGCAATATAACAGGTGTCGCATTCCACTGCGAAGGAAAGTGGATGGTGACTAGCTCTGAGGATGGGACCGTCAAGGTGTGGGACACTCGAACTGGCAGTCTCCAGCGCAACTACTTCCACCGCGCTGCGGTCAACGACGTTGTTATTCATCCGAATCAGGGCGAGCTGATCAGCGGCGATCGCGCGGGGATGGTTCGAGTCTGGGACTTGGGCGAGAGCGTATGCACACACCAATTGATTCCGGAGGATGACACTGCTGTGCTCAGCGTGAGTGTCGCTAGCGATGGATCGTTACTCTGCGCCGGTAACAAGAAGGTACGACATACACCAGCGACTCTATTTGACATCCGCTGATCAACTACAGGGCAATGTATATATTTGGCGCATGATCCAAACCGAAGAGTCCACCAAAATCGTACCCATCTGCACATTCCAAGCACACAAGGACTACCTCACTCGCGTTCTTCTTTCCCCCGACGTCAAACACCTCGCCACCTGCTCCGCTGATCACACAGCCAAGGTCTGGAATCTCGACCCCGACTACGCGCCAGCAAAGGTCGCAATCGACGACTGGAACAAGAAGCAGGCTTTGAAAGGCACAAGCGAAGACCAAACCGAGACTCCCGCAGAAGCCGCCCAAGCCCAGCAAGGCGAGTTAATGAACCAAGCTCGAGACCTTCTCCGCATTTTCGATACCCCTGTTCGCGATCGCGAACTCCTCCGCATCTCCGACAACCCTCCTCGTGCCGAAACTCCTCAACAAACTTTCACCCCGCAGCCAGACGGTCCTCCGATGGACCCCGCCAACAACACCCTCTTCCTCGAGACCACCCTTGCCAACCACCAGCGTTGGGTTTGGGACTGCGCCTTTTCAGCCGACTCCGCATACCTAGTCACCGTTTCGAGTGATCACTATGCGCGACTGTGGGAATTGAGCTCGGGTAACATTATTCGCCAGTATAGTGGCCACCACCGGGGTGCCGTGTGCGTTGCTCTGAACGATTACTCCGAGCCTCGCTGATCAAAGCGAGCTCATGTCGGTTTATGCATGGTGATTTGTAATGTTCTTTCTTCAATTACATAGCATGGCGCAAGGATGGGTGGTTTCCGGTTTCAGTTCTTTCTTTTTCATACTCATGGATGATACCATTTGAGGGCCTGTTCCAACATAATTTGGCAATCTATTCGCAGTTGCAGTAGGCATTCGTGACATTCATTGTACAAACTGCGCTGTTTCTAGCACTTGAGCGTGCCTTAAGGGGCTCAAGCGTCGGACGAGCGTCTCAGTGTTAATACTTATCAATGGCAGCCGTTACTCGCACAATATATACCTAGTAGGTACCTCGGTAGCAGAAAGCCAGCCCGAAACCTTGGTACCCTTAAGCCCCATACAAAATACAAACGAAGAAAAATAACAAGTCAAGGATACGCATTCGCCCATCCCAATTCTCAATTTTAACAAGTGAAGAAAAACCGATATTTCCATCAAACGAAACGCAAAGCACCAGTAATCATATTCCTAACCCCACTCAATTCCACTCCCTTTCTCCTCAAGGCACAGCAAACCAAGTCACGCTAACAACAACATCCAACCCCTTCTCCTCACCGCCGGGGTACTTAAATGTCCACATTCCATCACGGTTAACATCCCAGAACGCCCCGGAGGCGGAGTGCATGCCGCGCTTTCCCGCATTGCCCTGCGTGCCCTCCGCGGCGGCCGACTTGTCGATGACGCCCTGCTGGACGATGGTGCTGTTCACGGTGAAGCGGTAGGGGGCGGGCTTGGAGGATTCGGAGGGTTGGGTGGCGGTGATGAGGGATTTGAGGACATTGTTCTGGCTGCTGTTAGCTGCGTTTGTCTTGAAGGGGGTTGGGAGAAGATCGCTTACGATGATCTGGGAGTTCCAGTCGCCGACTTGAGTGTGCTCGTACTCTGTAGCGTTCTTCAAGGCGCCGTCGCAGGCCTAGTCGCTGTTAGTTTCGAGTTGCGTGTGGTTTGCGGGTTCGCATGAGGGGTTAATTCGTAGAGTGCGTACCTCGGAGGTGATCTTTGCCAACTCAGGGATGGGAATTGGCTGTTCCAAATCATGTCAGTAAGCATTCTCGCTTTCGCATGGTGCTCAGTAGGTCTCAATGCCTCCGTCAAGTGCCATGTTGGATAGGATCAAACATACCCCATTAGGAGTAGCGGTGTCGACAGCCATATTAGACAGATTGCGTACAATAGTATCAGAAACTAAGATCATCCGAGGTCAGTGATTATGCTTTCCCCATGAACAGCGCTCCATCTCCCCCGCGCCTGCGCCTGATATGATCGGAGGTCCAGCATCATTGCGGTTCCATGGGACGGGCTTCTAGACGGCGAAGGGGCCAGACTCGAGGGATCGCGCTCGTAGCTGGAAACCACATGCGAGAGCACTCACCAGGGATTCGTCTGGCAGAGGGCCTTTTAGCACGCGGCGAAGACGAATTGGGCGGGCGATTGTTTTGGGAGACTGGCATCATCGCGTCGGCGCTGCGGGTCCTGGTTGGTCGAGGCTTAGCGTTAAGCTGAGGTAAGCACTTTGCGGTCCACTTCGATCTATAAAATCGAGGTCGAGGGTGATGGGCGCGCGATCGCAGGGTGGAAGGTCGAATCTGGGGAAATTGTGAGGAGACCTTTGGGGAGAGGGGTTCGGAAATGAGCTCTGAAACTGATGATGTATTTGGTGGGGGGTGCAAATGTTCCCAACTTCGTTCACAGCTTCATTCACGACTTCGTTCACAAACTCGTTCACAACCTGAGGTTCTTCACTAGACATGTGAATCTTGCGCGTCGATTGCTCTCGACCACCATTCACTATGGACGGAGCTATCATAAGATTCCCTCGCCCCGGCTTGCATCCCAAATCCCGTTTTCAGCACCGATCGATCCGTTATTCCTACGCCGCGACCATCTTGTCAACCGGTGAGTCCCCTGCATGACCTAAACCAGTCTTTAGCTGATTTTTCAAGAGCCTTCATCATGTGTCACAACCTTGTGTCCACGAAGTTCTTCACCTGCGGCCACTCCCTAAAGAGTGTCGTCCCAAAGGGATGCCCAAAAAATCATCCCAAGCCCTGGAAGAACAACTATCTGGGAAGTACTCGCGTCAAAGGCCAATGCAATGATTGCAAGGAAGCTGCAAAGAAAGCTTCAAAGGAAGCGTCAAAGGGCCATTAGTACCGATCTTATGATTTGTCCTGCCCTTTTCTGAGTGCCTCAGTGGGGGCTTACGAACTCAATGTGATGCAATTTTCTATTTACATGACCCGGTCGTTCAATGTTTGATCTATTCAACATAGATGCAAACTACAGGGAAACTGAGCTCTCGATATTTATTCATGCCGTGTCGTTCAACCAGCTCTTTCAACTGCTCTTCGGAAAGAATCCTTTTGATTTTCATGCCCCGGTCGTGCAATGTGTTGCTCTATTCAACATGGATGCGAATTACGGGGAAACTGAGCTCTTCGGAAATGATACCTTTGTTTTTTATGCCCCGCTCGTGCAATGTTTGTTCTATTCAACATAGATGCAAACTAAGGGGAAACTCGAGCTCTTTATGTTGTTCCATGTTGTGTTGCTCAGCCAGCTCTTTCAACTCCTCTTCCGAAAGAATACCTTTGAGAACGCAGCCTTAAAGACAGATTAGCTTCCAAAAATGTTAATTCTCGAATCTGGCAAAGGGTTGCCGTACCATATTTTTCTCTGCGGCGATTTCTCCATTCCAAGACCTTCTTTTTCAGTAGATCGAGATCAGGAATCACATTAATAGCTGCGGCGTGTAGATGTACCGGGGCATCGATAGATTCTAGCCGATGTAGCATATCTGAAGTGCAGGCGTAACCACCAAGCCAAGCGGTCTGTATGACTTCATCAATGCATTGATTCCCCGATTTCACTTCAGGAAAGTTGATTTCTCCATTCTTAAGCCATAGCTCAGGTTTAGAATCGTGCTCCATGCGAAACATGAGAAAAGCTAAAGCGAACATGTCGGACGCTTCGGACAAGGTCGGCCACGGACCAGTGACCGGAAGCTCAAACTTTGAACAGAATGCGCTGGAGGAACCGAAAGGGCCGGCACAGCCCAAGTCACAAAGGATAGCCGAGCCATTGTCGTCACAAAGTACATTATCAAGCCTAAGATCCGAGTGTACTATGCCAAGGCTGTGGAGATGGCACAGAGCATCGGCGATCTCTCGATAGAACTTGATCCGAAGAGCTTGAGTCGATTTCAACTCCGTAGGCAATTGTCGATACTTGCGGAGATATAAGCCCTCCGGCTGGTCTGTGTCAATTGCTTCTATGATATGGGGATGTGGTCGCTTTTGCAATATCTTGAAGACGGTTCGCTCGTCTTTTATTGAATTGAAATGCTGTGCTGTGTCCCCCGCATAACGACGGCGTTCGGTTCGAGAGGCATCACTGCCAGGTGGTTCCCAAATATGGCAAGCCTTGAGAACAATATCGTCGCCGACATCGTAGATTTGGCCGAAAGATCCAATACCCAGAATATCTAGATCATGTTGTTCTACTGAAGTTACCCAGTAGGTTCCAGCCGGTGAGATTTCTGGGACGTCACCTGCGATATTGGACTCAAGGTCGTTCGGACTTCGCGTTGTAAACATGAGCCTCTCGGTGAGAAAGGAGCCTAGACGTGAGAAAAATTGGAAAGTTGTCAGTAAAGAGTAGAGAAGCGATTGCTTCAGGCAAGAAAACCGATTCGCGATGTATGAGAACATCTTGAAGTTGAACTCGTACGCGAAAGGAAGACGCGACTCGCGAATAGAGGCATGCCATCCGAAACGGGTTCACCATTCTAGTCACATGATACTTTCCACATGACTCTTGACAAACAGAACAAATTAAATCAGGCCTGTTCTAAGGTTGCGACTGTGACCTCATTTTTCGAATTCCGAAGTTTGGAAATTACTGCACTCCATGGAAGCTTGGAAATACCGAAGGAACTGGATTGACATAGAAGATGCGACACACGTCTCAAATCGAAACGAAAAAGAGCGGAGACAGCAGTGTCGATCAATAGACACTTAAATTCATCGTTACTACGTACTTCGCGCTGCAAAGGCTAGCCGGGGCATATGTCTGAAGAACGACGAGAGACAGAGAGAGTCGGCCGCGCCTTCAAAGGTTCTTGGCATGAAGCTGTATAATGCGGAAGATGCTATAGCGTTCATTGGGGACAGCTACGGAGGCTGCTTGCTGATGGAGGTTTCCCAGCGGGAGCTCTCCGCCTCGTGACCTATATCTATCTTCTTCTGCATTGATTCATTCATCGTCAGTGCCATCTCCATCTTTCCTAATAGAGTTCCCATGAGCTGCTACAAGATGGGGTGAGGAATATTGAATGGCACATTACTCATTGTCACTACCAAGAGATTACTCTTGCTCAGGAGTTTTGGTGGAGTAAGAATAAATGTTCATTATCAAATCATGTCGCTCTAATAACCAAAGGAATGCTTCTTCGAACCTCCAAAGTCGTAATTACAGGAGAGTCCAATTAATATGTTCAATCAAAATTCCAGATCGATGCCCGCATAGTAGCTGGGTAGTGTCGCACGACTCGTCGATCCGTTATATTCGTTCCAAGCTCATTTAAGGAAGAGCAGCAGGGGTGTAGCTCTGGTCGGGCTTGACAGTCTTGCCATCCTTAAGCTGGACATCGGTGTAGGCAGGGTAGATGATCTGCTTAAGCTTGTTGTTGACAACAGAGAGGGTGGTGAAGCCCTGGCCAGCGCCGAACTGGCCGCTCCAGCCAGAGGTGATGGTGTAGTCACCAACGGTGACAGGGCCACCGTTGGCGTTGTTGGCGCCGACAGCACCGGTCTCCTTAACAACGTACTTAACAGCCTGGGTGGAGGCACCGTTGACGATGCCGAAGTTCCAGGTGCAAGAGACGTAGTCGTTGCTGCAGGAGCGCTTGAGGTCCTTGACGGTCCACTGGCCAGTGGAAGCCATCATGGACTTGGCGGCCTCGGGCTCAGGAGTGGGAGCAGCCACAACGGCGGAGGCGGCGAGGAGGGTGGAGAGGAGGAACTGAGTGATCTGCATTTTGGCGATAAAGATGATCCGAAAGGATAGAGAGTTGTAGAGAGTTGGATTGGAAGAGGATGGTTGAGAAGATTGTAGATTGTGATGATGAAGTAGAAATATGTGCGGACAAGCAGGAGGTATTTATGGGCTTCTCCATGCTGAGAACCTTGACGATATAGTTCTACCCAAACTACTGAATTGGGCGATGATCATCAGCGGCGTTCGAAATCTCTCATAACCAAAGCGTGGGTCGCCTCGAAGCTCGATGCACCTCGGATCTAGTGAATGTAACTGTACATCAGAAAAGGTCACGGAGACTTTAGCCGGGCACTAAAGTGTCTTACTTCGGAGGTACTGAGACATGCACCGCAAAGAAAGCTCCGTATTTGCCTGAGGTCATGATAACTTAAGTCAGGTGTGTTGTAAGACATCTACGAGACACACCCAATCAGGGCTTGTGGCTAAACTTAGGCACCCCGCAATCTGCTGGACCCTGAGCCACAATGTGCAGGGTCTGAACTGGTCACTGCCAGCCTTACGAGAGCTTCACGATGCTCATTGCGGCGTTTCCCTTCCAAATAGACAGTTTAAGCGATCGTCGGAGCCTAAACAGCTCTCGCAGATCTCATGATCCGAAATATTGAGCCTCGTGACAAATGGAAGCCAAAGTTATCGATCGATCGGAACAAGAGTCCCAAATATTTTCTTTGCCTGCGCTATGAATCTTGGCATTTTCCCCGCCTCACAACCATGTATAACCATTCCAATTCCGGTTTGAGGCTTGCTGCGCCATGACGCCTTTCCCGTGAGTTTCCAAGACCTTGTCCGACTAGTGAACCCCCGGACGGATAAGCCGGCTTCTCTCTAGCAGTGCTTGTTCACCGCATTTAGGGCTAGTTGAGACAAGCCGCCTGATACGGAGTACAGGTAACAGGGGGCTATCAAAAGTCCAGCATAAGCGATATGCAAGCCTCGGAGATTTTCCGCCTCGATCACAACGTGGGTACTGTAATGCAGACATCGAAGATCGAAGCTATCGTGATTGTTGGGCTTCCGATCCGAGGCTCCATTCAGTTTTCCGCCCCCACAAATAAACAGGATTGAGCCAAACGGAGTAACTTTACGGAGCATTCCGTACGGAGTAGTCGATCTATATTTGCGAATCTTTCTGCAGAGTTCTCCCGTTACCGCGCTAGTCACAAACCCGCAGCTAGTGGGCTAGGCGACCCGCGAAATATTTGTAATTCTATTTCTGGCATCCCGATGGGTCATTGCTGATGCCCACGTTTATCCGAGCCTTGTGGTTTACAATGGTATGGTCTGATCCTAACGGTGCTTGGGCTGAAGAAGTGTCAGCTTACAAGGAATGCCGGTCATCATATTGTGGTGGCTCGGCTTTCAGGGTCTAGTTACAAGATTCCAGAGCGATTTCTATGAAATGTCACTTTTCTTGCCCAGGCAGAAATAGCATCGATGTTTAAAATGTCAACTTGCGTGAAAAAGGCTCACAAGTGGCTGATTTGATGGTCTTGGACCTCTACTCGTTCATTGATGATACAAATCTATTACTGCCCACAATGGTGCCATCCGATGCTCAACGCCGCGGCCCCGCGACTTGTCAATATTGGGCTTGATGAACATGGGACCAGAGCCTTATGAGGCTGCGGAGCATGGTTGATTTGATCTCCCACTCCTGCACTTCCAAGACGGTTGAAGTTTTCCCTCGCTTGGAAGTCCATCAAATGAGACGCTCCGAGTGCAAAGTCTCGGTTTACGCACCTCTTCTTGACAACCCCGATAATAAGGCTGGAAAAACCTAGTGCTTTGTTTGCAAATTATGCCCAATCGATCGTCACATAGAATCAGATGCTGCAGAACAATGGGAGAACCTGAAATGTCCATGCTTCACCGATGAACTTCTGGATGACCACCACACCATGTTCCGAGAAACGGGTGGGAGCTGCGCCGGTGCATATACTCAAAGTGAACTTACATTATGGCCGATAGAGTCCCTGTTCAGCACTTCCTTTCGGGCCCGAACCAAGAAATAGACGAGATCATGATCCAGGCCCTGCGTTATAACCTACCACTACTGCAGTAGCTAGCTGCCCGACCAAATGCTTCTTGTCGATCTTACCACGTCCTTTAAGCAGCTGCACAGTGCAGTCAATAACCGCCCAACCTACCGGCCTTTCCGAGACTACGAGCTAATACGGCTCCGCGATTTCCTCGTGATGCGACTTCGTGCGCAGTCGGTCTCCCGCCGACAGACACGCGGAACATCTGGTCATGCATTTGCCTCTACAGTCGAGGGCATATTTCCACCAACAACCGCACCAGGAGTGCAGAGCATATCCGCACCTGCGCCTCGAGATAATTTCGCACCGGTTGCCACCCCAATAGGCAGTGGTTCTATATCGCCACTTTGAACAATAAGAAGGGCGGGAACCGATACTCCAAGCGAAAATTGTATATGTAGAGCAAAGTTTTCAAGACTATTCAATAAGCTGAAGGCAGCTAAGAAAATATACTTGGGAGTAAAATCAGCCTGGCTGATATGAAGAAGGGAGAATCAAATATTCTAGGCAATCCGACAAAGTCCATTGCTATGATGGCAATTTTCCTGTATCCTATTCCATATTTTTTTCCCAGATTGTTACACACCAGAATGTACCTTATCATTATTACTTTACGCCACGACCATCTTGTCAACCTGTGAGTCCCCTGCATGACCTAAACCAGTGTTTTGCTGATTGTTCAGGAAATTCAACATCCATGGATGTGCCGGGTCTTAGTGTTCACGTTGATATACCAGCCTTGCGGATGCCATGTCAAGGAACCCCAAGATGACCCATGTCCCAAGAACCATCCCAAGCCTTAGCCGTGCTCCATTTCTAGACGCGTTTTAGACCGGTGAGGAATTTCATTTCATTACAGGCCCTAGGAAAAGATATTTTCATTTTTAGGTCTTCTTTGGAAGTATGCCTCTCGTGATCAGTTTATCGGGGAGTGATCGGTCCGCAGACGGCTTCCCCGCGGGGAAGGATCACGCCGCCACCGTCCTGCAGCTCCGGTTTGAATAGATAAGGACGCATGCCCGGCCAGTCAAACAGCTAAATATTGCGATAGTCATTAAAATCTTGTGACCATGAAATATATGATTTCTTTTCTTCAAATTGACAGAGAAAGACCGTGTGCGCGAGGTCTTCGCCGACTCCAACTATAGATTGTATAGTGTGCATTGCCCCTCACGAAGATTACAGATATACCGGACAGGGGACTATATCATTGGACAATATTTGTACTGGACCTGTTAATCCGAAAGCCCTCGTAACTTACGATGCAACTAAGCCCAAACAAGCTAGAGAATCCCTTCCACGTGATCGGTTCAATACGGGATCCCCGCCCGTTTAGACGAGATCGGAGTCGGGAGCCGATGTCATTCATAGTTTGGAACCATAGCTCCACGATAAGCCCCAAGGCACACCATGCTATTTAAGCTAAAATTCCCCAACGCCGAGCTCCAATTCTCCCTGCAGTCCAATCTTCCCCGCATCCCGTAGACACCGCCATTTTTAAAAAGCAATTGAGTCGCCCTTGTCGCGAGCAGACGAGCAGACCTTAATAAATTGCTTTAAAATGGCCGCGAAAAGCCCCTCCTATCTTATCATCGGCTCCGGTGTCTTCGGTGCTTCCACAGCTTACCACCTCATCCAGAAGTACCCCAATGCCTCAATAACGCTGGTTGACAGAGACGCATACGATGCAGAGTCTCGGGTGGCAGCTTCATGGGACTGGAACAAGGTTGTTCGCGCCGATTATGACGACAAATTGTATGTCAGGCTAGCTCTTGAAGCTCAGGATATCTTCAAGAATGATCCTCTTTGGCAACCGCATTTCCACCAGACCGGCGTCTACTGGACTTGCCGAAGCGACTATGCGCAGAACGTGATCAACCACCACAAGGAACTTGGTCGCAACGATGATATCATTGCTCTACCTGTTGCCGAAGCTCGCAAGCTCTACGGTGGTCTTTTTGACAAGGCTGATTATACTGGTGTCAAGGAGGTTTTAATCAACAAGGCCAGTGGCTGGGCTGCTGCTGGAGACTCTTTGCGGGCAGTCACTAAGCGCGCGATCGAGTTGGGCGTGAAATATGTCACTGCCGATGTCGCTACTCTCGAATTTGATGGAAAGGGCTCTTGCACTGGTGTGTTGACTAAGGATGGAAGAACTTTGTCTGCTTCGCATGTCATTGTTGCTGCTGGAGCCTTCACGCCAACTCTGCTGGAATGGAGCGCGGCGAAGAGTGGAAACTTCGGCCTCCGAGCTGGAGAGCGGATCACTGCCGCGGGTATCACTACTGGAATGGCACAGTTGAAGGGAGATATGTATGAAAAGTTCAAGGACATGCCTGTTGGCTTCCAGGGCTACACACCTGAAGAGGGTAAGATGGTCAAGCTCCATTCGAGACCCTTGATTCAAACTGCTAACTGTTTCCAGGCAAGCCATTCATTGGCAGCATTCCTCCTACAAAAGACGGCGAGCTGAAGTGGTGGGGATCCAAGATCTTCACAAACACCCGCGAAGTCCTCCCCGGTCGATCCATCTCCTCTCCTCCCCCAACACACGATTACAACCAGTGGAAGGTTCCTGGCCCATTGAAGCAAGACATCATTGAGTCTCGAAACCTCTGGTACGGCCCTGAGAGCGCAGACTGGGAGATGAAGAAGCACCGAATTTGCTGGTAAGTTCCAACAAGCATGCTACTATACATCTCAAAATTTAACATGACAAAGGGACGCCTTCACCACAACCTCCGACTTCATCATTTCCCCCCACTCCGCCTCCAAGGGTCTCTACGTCGCCACCTGTGGCTCGTTCCACGGATACAAATTCTTCCCCGTGCTGGGCAAGTACATCACACAGATGCTGGAGGGCGAGCTGGAGCCCGAGCTTGTGGAGAAGTGGGCCTGGGACCGCCAGCGCCCCGACTCATCTCAGAATGTCGAGTATCCCAACTCTGAGATGAAGCATCTCTTGCAGCCAGCTGCTAAGCTTTAGGTATGCTTTGGGTATTGAGTTTAGATTTCACATGATCGGCGCATTCGCGAGATGTATTTAGCGAGATTCGCAATGCGCTTGACGGCATAATGTATCAAATTCATGATTTATCAGAATCCTTTCAATTCATCGGTGGTACATTTAGTATCATGAGTAGCACAATCGCTTCGCATTATTTTTTGTTACCTGCGGCTCAAAGAAGAGATAATTACACTCGTCGTCATCAATATTCGACAGCAAGGCAAAACCATCAATCCAATGAGCCGCCATTTATGCAAGGAAAAGAATGCATAATTGCGCCGTCTTCTCCATCCGACCTTAAGGTGTCAGAGGCCGAGGAGTATGTCTATGGTGTTGCAAGGCTGTGCCGTGCGCAAATGCGCCCTCGAATTTGGTAGTATAAGCGATAACCAATCGACCGCACACTATATTAGATCCTTCCGTACTAAGGGCCAACCACATGACAGAAGATAGGACCGATGGGGCTCGAAATATTCTTCAGGAGGCTCCGATTCTATATCCTAGAAGGTATACTCCACTATGCGGGGCATGAAAGGAGTGATGGTCACCAGGGTGATAACCAACCCAAAGAATAGCTAAAGCTATTGAAAAACACGAAGAAGAATGTGCCAGTGACGGCTCCAGCCGCAATGAGAACCTAGTGGAATCGAAGGCAAAGTGCCCGATCGCGTGGGTTGGTCCTAGTTCTGGCGCTAGATTAGGTTAATTTCGATGGGGTTAGACAGAATCCAGCTGCTGCGAACAGCATCGATCATGAGAAATCTACTCAGACGAGTCCCAAGGCGCGGTAAACTCTAAATTATTTTTTTACTGATTGATCGTAGTAAGAATCAATGCTGAAAGGCCTACAGGATAATTCATTGTATTGTTCACGAGTCATGAATCAGGACCGTTAGTCCCGAATTAAAGTTTGGGCCCTGCAGGCTCGGGGGCGCAAGGCTGCGCAGAAGCTGCACAAGGCTGAGGCTAGTTGAGATGAGCCCCAAATTAGCAATTTTAGCCTGTTATCTGTAAGCATGGATCTGAATTTTGAGGCTCCGTTGAGATGGGAAAAAATCTTAATAAAGGCGCTGCTGGGTCAGGATTTCTATGAAGTTCACGAAAATATTTCATTCTTAACGCCTATCGCCATTCCCGTTCCTCCTCTTCGCCAAAAGAATGAAGACCATTCCAGGGCTCTACAGCATCCCAAAATTTCTAACAGTATTCACAATCCTCATTCCTGCTGCGCTATCCGTGGTCTGTTACAATCCAGATAGTACGAGCAGTAATGCAGGCGATAACGAATTTGGGAAATGTCCCTATCTCAATGACGGTACTTCCATGTGCTGCTCCTTGAATCGTGACAATCCCTCCGGTGGGAACTTCAGTGCTGGAAATACAGCCGACAAATGCCTGCGCAATGGGCTTTGCATAAATATCGGCACCAATGACACGGGCTCATCTATTACTACCTACTTCCGAGATCTTTGCTCTGAATCCGACTGGACTAAAGGATGTCTGAATGTTTGCACCGATTCAAAAGTATGTATATATGACCACTCCCAGGAATGGGGATCGTGGAAAGAAATTAATCATCGCTTTAGAAAAACGGAACGTCGAACGGAACAGCCCAAATGACCCCCTGCGACGGCACAAAAGACTCAAAATACTGGTGTTGTGGTGATAGTGATTCCTGCTGCGGAACAAGTGACCAAGTCCACATCAACGCTACCTTCGCTCCTTCAAAAACAACAACGACCTCAACCCATCATACCGCAACCTCAACTTCAACCTCCAGAAAAGCAGCACATACATCTGACAGCTCTGATTCGCACGATATACCCAAGGGTGCCAAGATCGGCATCGCAGTTGGTGTCGGACTAGGCGCAATCGCAATCACTATCGGATTCATCCGCTTGTGCATGAAAAGAAGGAGACTCGGCGAGCAGGTGCCGACATCTGATGGGTTTCTCATGGTACCCGCACAGCCTTACGAGCAGCCAAGAAAGCAAGGATACGATACACCGGTGCAATATCAGGGAGGCTATAATGGATCGCAAACTGCGTACTCAGGGCCGGTGTCCTCTTACGAGCCAGGTATGCGCGAGAAACCGGATGATTTCTTTTCTTCGAGTTATGAAATGGCTGGCTAAGCTGTGGATAGTGCGTGAGACCCAATTTCTCTGATTAATGCGGATTGATATGCAAGGCTCTGGTACATACTTCTACTGTTGCTCTAAGGCTTCATGCTTTAATAATCCTTTGGCATTCATCAATGAAGTAGCACAATGACAATGCTTCTACGAACTATTGAAAATTAATAAGAAATAGTTAATGTCATATAAGGATCGTAAGATAAATGAGTATAAACTTGAATTATGACAGGATATTCCTCAAGCTTCCGCTCTGTAACCAGTACCAGACTCGAGTCATTCATGATGTCTTCAAGGATGGATCCAGCTTAGGCATTAAGTAAGGTCAAACGACCAGGCTGTGCGAGAATGATCAACGGACCAGAAACAACGCTACTCTCAGTAGGAGCATCCACCTCATCCGCGATAGAAGCCATGATAATTCCGACATTGCTATCGAACGCCTTGGGAATCACTGCAGTATTCTTCTTCGGGTCGTAAGGAACGCTGACAACATTGAGGCCATGATAGAAAACAACATAGTAGTCCTTAGCATCGTCGAATTTAGGCTGATTATCCTTGTCACTGAAGACGAACTGCAATGTAGAGCCCGGAGTAGCCTTGGTAGTTGTCGTGTTGAAGCTCAAAGTAGGAAGGTGCTGACGCGGGCTGGGATAAACGGGATTCTGCGAAGGGCAGCTGCCAGGCAGGATGAATTGGTTCGTCAACTCGAGGATCTGGTTTGCGTAGGGGTAGACTGTATCAACGGGACCGGAGAATGGGTCAGTGTTCCAGACGTCGATAAGGGCCCAAGTATTGTGGCGACTTTCGATTTGTCCGATCGCCATAAGAGCACTCTTGGAGACGTTCAGGTCGGCTTGGTTGGAGAGGCCAGTGAGGAAAGCCATGCTAGCGACCTCGATGAAAACCTGGATTGCGAGGAATTCTTGAGCGCTTTTGGTCTTTTCAAAGCCAAAGCCATACTTGCAAGGACCAGGCTTGTCTGAGTTGTTCGAGATTTGGTCTTGGAAGATCCGGATATGGCCTGCCTCGTTGTCGCGAATTTCGGCAATTCTCTCGTATGTGTTGTTAGGGAGCCCTAGCTTCGTGAAGTTTGACGGAGAGAACATTTCAACCGCTTCTTGGTACAGTGAATAGATGACCCATTCAGCACTCAGTAGATTTTGGAACAGGAGATCATCTGCACTTTTTGGGCCAGACCCTGTTGCAGGTATGAACTTCGTGTAGTTGGATGCCAGGGGCGTTTTCTTGCCCTGGTAATCGACAAAGAGGGATGATTCTCCTGGTACTGCATTAACTGCAGATTTTAATTGAGTTTGGGAAGTCGCTGGAAGAGCGACAGCTGGGGCAATAACTGCCAACGAGGAAATAAGATACGCAGAGAAATGCATGATGCGAGTGTGCTGTTGAGATGAGGAAAGTAGACTGAGACTGCATGCTGAGCAATGGAATTTATACTTGAATTATCGAAATGAAATGGCAGACAAGCTTCCAAGGAACATTTGGCTGTGGTTGCCTAACATCCTAAATTCCTCAAATGGACGAACTATATGGGGCGATCGTGTGATTTGCAAGGCTTAGCTCGCAGATTTGTACTTATTAGGACTGAGTCGCGAGATGACGAAATTTTACAGCCAACAAGGCATAAAGCGACCAATCAAAGACGCCCAACACCAGTCAAGCTTTTGAGAGCGGTGCATCCCAAAATGGGAATCCTCTGCGATACTCCACATCATTTTAGCCACGATATTCAGACCCCAAATGCGGAGCACAGCCACAGAGCGAATCATTAACCCTTTGCGTCCCCTAATACGCAATGTACGAATTTACAGTGGATCGTCGATATCAAGCCAATTGTGTTGATTTACGATACATATCGCCCCCATTCTTCAGCCCAATTTGTAGCTTGTTTGTTCGTCGCCAAGAAGTACAAGTAGCAAGGTTTCCTCAGGCCCCGCATGTGTGACATGCTGATGGTACCCCTGAATGCATTTAAAAAGCTGAAAGTCTTTGCGAAACATTCTTGACGAGCGCAACTAGCACATCTCGTAGCTCAAGTCTCACAGAAATTGCGCCATGTTGTTAGCTCGTCTTGCAGCGAAGAGACAGGGCGGGGGATCTTCGCAAGCCCCACCCCCAAACGGAGATTCGAACGGTGCTTACGCCCAGCAAGACCCTCGATACGCAGCAAATGATCCTCGAGTCCAGAATCAATGGAATCAGCACCAAGGACAGCAATATGCGCCACAACAATACGATCCCATGAGAGACCAGTACCAGCATCATAATCAGCAGCAACAAGGTCCGCCTCAATTCTATGGCGCACCACAGCAACAGTATGCTCCGCAACAATATCAACAGCAGCAGTACTCGCATCAGCAGTATTCGCATCAGCAGTATCCCCAACAGCCATATAATCAGGCACAAAACCCCCCGCAGCCGGATCATTCCCAACCGCCTCCTCCACCGTGGTCGCCTCAGCATGACTATACCCAACCGCCACAATATCATAACCAGCAGGCGCCTCCATCTGCCTCAGCTGAAGAGCCTTGCGGTCCTTCATTAGGATATCAACTCGAGAAAGCCGATACCCCAGACGCGATGTCACCACTCTCACCCAGAGGAACATCAAGTGCACCACGGCCTTGCGTTATCCCTCGTTAGTACATATCCCAACCACCGCAGAATAGAGCTAACAAAATCGCAAAGAAATATCTAAAAAGTTCGGCGGCGAAAACTTAAGCCCTTTCGTCCGCATCCGCGTCCCAGAGCTGGAATCCCAGATCTCCCACCACGAACTGATTGTCTTCATCGACCAACTAAATGAAGCATTCATGGCGAACCCAGCCCTACAAATGGCCAACAGTGCAGCCAATGTCGCCGGATTTGTCCCCAACGCAAGCGTCCAGCTAATAAGTCTCGGCGTGAACGTCGTTGCCGGCGTTGGCTCTGTCGCTGTCTCGAAGGTGCGCATGAAGAACTGTCTAGCGAAGTTTAACGAAGAGCTCTTTCAACCGAAGGGTCTCCATGTTCAAGTTTGCAAGACAGACAAAATGCTAGGCTATGTCGGACTCGATGGACAGAAAGATGTATTCACGCGACAGCGGTATCAAGATGCGCTAGAGACAGCGCAGATGCAGACATTCGCGCCTTCAGAGCCAACGGGAACGAACCCGCACCCTATTATGGAGCGGATGCAGTCACTTGGAGACCGGGTTATGGGATTATCGTTTGATGATGTGGAAGCCGCGAACGAGCCGGAGGGATGGATGAAGAAATGGGGTGCGAAGGAGGCTGGGAAAGCTGAGCAGAAGCAGTTTGAGAAGATGCAGAAGGAGCAGGCAAAGGAGGATAGAAAGGCCGCGAAACGAGAGGAGAAGAGGGCCGAGAGAGCTGAGAAAGGGAAGGAGGTAGACCCTAAGAAGCAGATGAAGGAGGATAAGAAGTTGGAGAAGAAAGCGGAGAAGGCGGCTGAGAAGAAAGGAAAGAAGGTGAAGAAGATTTTGTGGATTGTTATCACTGCGAAGGAACAAGCTGCTGGGGCAGATGATGATTGGGATTCCGGTTCGGAGGCTTAAGGTCAATGAAGCAATGAGAAGAGATGATTGAAATTAGAGCAAATCGATTCTTTGGGTATGGAGAATATAATTTAATACATTGGCGAACTACTCAGCTCGCGATTAGCCTGTCGCACAGCGAGCATCTTGTTGCTCACTTTATGGTTAACATCGTCCCGTCCTACTTCGAATCCGTATCCGTCTGCAACTCGGCCCATGGTCTTTCGGAGCCAAATTTTAATATCAGTAGCTTCCTCATCGAGATGAATGAGGGCAGCATTCAATGGGAAGAGAATGACAAAGGCGCCTGAGCTACGGCGGAAGCTGTGGAGATGGTAATCTGCCATTCGGCAAATTTCCACCGCGATGTCATGTCGCGTGCCTTGCATTGGCAGTAGAGGGTCGCTGACATCGAGTAACGTCGGTGTCAGTGGCGTGATCACACCTACAACCTCGAGACAAATGATCAAGATTAAACGAAGGGCGTCGTAGGTAATCAACTCTGTTGCACGGTAGGAGCTATTGAACCATAGTATGGAATCAAATGGACTTGGCGAGAGAGGCATGGCCGTCTCGGGATCCACATCCGTGCTCTTGAGTGTGAAAGTGGCGTGAGGAAACTTTCGGATCCAATCCCAATGCCACGAGTACAGTTGAGTTAATGTGTCAAAAGCGCGGTGAGCGAACTCGTTCTTGAACTCTGCTCGACCTGGTCGATCGGGGTCCCACGCAACTAGTGTATCTATATCCTCGAGGATACCTGGTATATCGACCATAAAATCGTGGAGCTCATGTAATGGCACTTTAGCGTCTATGCCTTTGAGGGCCCATGGAATTGTTTTCCACTCAAGGTCTTCTAAGAAGAAGCGTTTTCGTTCTATGATGTATCCAACGGACTTTCTTGGGTTAGCATTGGTTCTTCTCAAGATTCAATTAAACACTTACTAGGCATGACCTCAGCGTAGATAGGACATTGAATCCAGCCCCCGTCTGGTGTCGATATGGGCCTCTGAGTGCGGTCTTGGGTAGGGTTAGTTGAGCCGTCTAGAATAGTGGGGGAAAAACAATATTACCAAGCGTGCAAGACCTTTATAATGATTAAGCCACCCAGACGGATGCTCCGAGGCAACCATCTCATAGATAGCCATGATAAGAACAGCCATAAGAGTAGCATCCTCTAGGACCCGTTTCGGATCTTGTAATTGTATCTGCAACGATCTCAACGCGCGCGCGTAGTGACTTGCACCCTGCTGCATCAGTCTATAATCCCCATGGACCTTCCCAAAGAACGAAGTTGACAGCGCCTGTATAGAAGCACGCGATAAAGTCGACGACTTCTTCGTATCGCGCAAAAGTACCTGCACCCAGGCAGCAGAGAAAGGCGATGTCGGATTATTATGCCATGAGAACATGCTCTGAATCAGATGCGACGTGAACATACTCTGACAATCCCAAGCAGGATTTCTAAAAATCGGCTCAAGCATACAAAACGGCTGCAGCGACTGCTCCACCCACTCCGCGTCTGCGTCCGCACTCTCATCACTTCCATCGCTAGACGGCGAACTAGTCTGCAGCGGCTTGAACCTACTCTTCCTTTTCGCGAGTGGCTTGCCCGCTTCGCGATCGCTCACGTTGATAAACTCAGCGAACTGCACGTACCCCTCGCAGTGGATGTTCGATTTCCGGCAGCGTTCACATGTGGGCTTCCCCTCATCTGGGCGAAATTAGTTCAATATTCTTGCAGTTCGAGGGCCGAACGTACCGCATTTCACTCTGCGCCGGCGACAGGTCTTGCATCCTTTGCTGCGACCGCCGACGCCGACCATATTGTCAGGGGCGCATCAAGATAGTGTCGAAGAGGCTACGTTGATTAGACTCATCTCGGGTCCTTCGAGGGGAACGGCTGGGCTGTGGGGCATGGGGGCCAAATCTCGGCTCTGTGAACGGCGCCAGGGCTGAAGAGATGTGCGATGACGAAAGTAGCGCCTGCTGCCTTATGGAAATGTGTAGATTATATTTCTGACTGGCTGCTATCTTTGTCCTTGCAGGGGCTAAGCAATTTCCCACAGCCTGACTCTAGTACGACTCGGGTAATTCGGTAGAATTACGTACGCCTCTGGCACCAGTCAAAGGCGAGATTCCCTTCGAGTTTCCGTCAAGGGATCAGAGTGTTCACAATTTGAGTTCCGCAGAACTGGGGTTTTCCAGGCCTATATGTTTGTGGGGGATCGGTCCTTCAGCCCATCGGTGGATGTGTCGATCTCGTAAGATCGCGGAGCCGCGGGGATCACCGAAGCTTAGCATACGCAACACGGCCCAGCCATTATTGAACTTGATATTCGAATAAAAGGACAATAAAGTCAAGTTTGATGCTTGAATCTCTTACATAGATAGTCTAATGTAATCCACCGAAAGATTTCCATAAATAACAAAGCGTGGAAAAGGAATAAGTTCACTTCTATCCACATGGTCATCAGTTAGACATACCTATGACGCGATGCTGGTGAGACTATACAGTATTCCGACAATTCCTTGCACAAGGAAAGTTTGGAGTTACATAATTTCTAGCTTCTAGCAAATTTTCTTCCCCCCTAATGCCGTGTGTTGTTTCTCCATATATATGATAGATATCGCAAGTCTATATCACTGACCGCTCTCGATACCATTCATGGATTCTTTCGGCGTCGATCTGGGGCTTTAGTTCCGCGACCACGTTCAAAGAAAGAGAGGTTGTGAAGGCCCTCGGGCTTGACAGGTACTAAGGAGAATATCAACTCATATATTTACTTTTGGTATGATGGGCCTAACCACGGGCGATGTAAGTAGCCTGCCGTCTACGGTTCTGCGCGGGCGGGCGTAGATCAAGGAACAATGCGATATATTCCAAGCCACGAACGAGGTTTAGGGGGAAACGAGTAAATGAACAGACAGTGAGTAGGGAAAATGCTTAGAGAGAGGGGAGAAAAAAAAAGGAAGTGTGCAAGCGACGAGGTTCGAACTCGCGCCCCTTTCGGGATCAGGGTTTCAGCTAGTGCTTAAATCTGACGTCTTAGACCACTCGACCACACTTGCGAAAACGTAATGATCTGCGGGGTTTTCGCTCCTTGGTCTGCTTTCTGGACGCTAGGCTCGCAACGCGTAATATGACTTCATGTGTCTTGTTTTTCTTATCAGTTCTTTTTATCAGTGATCTTCATGATTATCCGGTGATTTCCAGTACCTGCCCTGTTTCTATCCTGTTTCTATCCTGTTCTCACTCCGTCCCCTGTACCTACTCTGTATTCCTCGGATCGCCGGCCCCCCACGTGGCTATCATAATGCCCCTCTTCTTCTGGTACCTCACTACGAAAGATCAATTGGATGGATCCCTTTTCTTAGTGAATGCTTCCGGGGGCTAAAAGCTTGGGAAACAACCGATTATCAAAAAATTCTCTGTTCTGGAAACCGAACACCTGCGTCATTGCGTGCAACTGACGGGGAAGCAATACGGCATATAACAGGCGGAAAGTCTAGATGCTCGACGTTCGATTTGGAGAATCCCCACATTTTTATCGGGAACAATTTGCCATCCGGTGGAGCTGGGCTCTGTCAACAAACGTTGGCGGCTTCTACGCCGTGTCTGCAGAAGAATGCTGTGTCGTCATATTCCTTAGGTGCACACTGTTGACATGCATCATCCTCTGAGCATGTCATGCGGTGTCTTTATTTTATTTTATGTTATCCTATTTTATTTACTTTTTCCCGAGTACCCAGGGATCGAGGGTCGATCGGCGATCGTAACGATGAGGCACCTCAATAGTTCTGAATAGCGTGGGCAATCGAGGCACATATAGCCGCGGTACCTCGTCTGGTCGCTTATAGAAGCTCTAGCTGAGGATTACCCCAGTTACAGGGGTCATTCTAGAAGAAAAAAGAGGCTAAAAAGAGTCTTGAGAGTCTGGAACTCGGTGGATCGCGGAGAGTGGCAGATCTTAGCGAGCGCAGTGCTGGGAGCCGTTCCGCCAATCACATCTGCCCGCGGCGTTTTATGCGGCCAAGGCAGGTTTTATCAGTAGAAACAGCCCAACCTCGATCGTTTTCGATCTGTAAATAATCTTCTCGAGTCACGACACTTCAGATCTCATAGTCAGGAAATGCCCTGTGTGCTCGGTGATGGAATTCGCAGGCCCCCAGGCCTCGACGTGTGAAGCTGAAGCCGAGCGATTGCACGAGCTCTCTCGGTGGGACGCCGTTGACTCCCCCGCGCGAAATCGTGAGACTAACTCCGCCCCATACAGTTACTATTGTACCTTGCGCCATCCCCTCAAGGCCCCAGAGCCGGCGAGCAACCAGGATGGCTTGGAGCCAGTGGAGGAGCAGCCCGCGCCGGCCGACTTATCCAAGGATATCGCCCTCACAGCCCTAACTCAGTTGGGCGTCCACCGACTAGACGCCAATCGCGCATTCGTATCGATCATCGATGGAGAAAGTCAGCATATTATTTCAGAGGCCACGAAATCGATTTCGCTACGCGATAAAAATAAGCATGCATCCAACGACGATATTTATCTGGGGACACTAAGTTTGGACTTACAATGGGGCGTATGTCCGTTTATTATGCCGTTGTTTACGGGACAGGATTTGTCGCATGCGAAGGAAACCCCGAACGTATCCGCAAACCAGACCCGATATATTGTCCGCGATTTCACGAAAGAGGAGTGTTTCAAAGACAGGCCATATGTCGTCGACTGGCCATTTATGCGCTTCTATGCTGAAGTTCCCCTCTTCAGCCCTTCCGGGCATGTCCTGGGCTCTTATTGTGTCATTGACGATAAGCCTCGCGAGGACTTCGACGAGCAGGAAATAGTAGACATCCTGAGAGATATCGCTGATGCAATCGGAGACCATCTTGAGAATGTCCGCATTGCGTACTTCCATCATCGTGCTGAACGATGGGTGAAAGGACTGACAACTTTTGTGAAAGATGGTAAGGGCTTTAATCCTCAGGAGGTTTCCAGTCATCATCGCCTGAGGTCAATGACGCGTCCGACTATCCCCAGGAACGCCTCGGTGACACCTGCGAAGCTATCTGAATCTTCATCCCCCGAAAGAAACGAAGCAAGGAAAGACAATGTAACTGACGCCACTCGCTCGTCAACGACGAGCACGCTTGAAGACAACCCCCCGTTCTTTTTTAGCGAAAGGTCTTCTGGCCCTACGGAACCTTCCTCTATCAGTTCATTATCAGACACGCAATCTGTCGCCACGCCAGGCGTTGACAGAAGCCCTGGTGTTGAAAAGTCTCCCGAAGACGAGACGAGGACAGATGCCCATATCTCGACAACTCCAAGTTCATCACAGGATTCCTTATTTGACAGTACACCGATGTCAGAACGTATGAATGCAATTTTTACTCGCGCAAGTATTCTCTTGCAAGAGTCGTTAGATCTAGACGGCGTCACATTCCTTGATGCCGCTCAAAATCCTCTTCCAGCATCGTGAGTCGACCAATTTCTTTATAGAATAGTGTTCTAACTATCAACAGGTTATCATCTGATACCTACCGTGGTGCTGGTCCAGTACCTACAGCACTCAGTCCAGAACTTCCCACCGCCCCTCGTCCAAGCCCACTAGCTATCTCGAATCCGCTGTCAAATCCATTAGAGGCACACTGTCAAGTTCTAGGCTCTGCTGTGAGAACAGCAAAATTCCAGGGCTGTGTGCCCGAGGGGGAGCTTCCAGTGGCTCAGCCGCTGTTGGACCTACTCATTTCCCTCTTCCCTCAGGGCCAAGTTTTCAATCTCACAGGAAAAGAAGCCCCAGAAGACTATCTGTCCGAAGGGGGTGGTGACTTCACCACCGCGTCGACATCCAAGAATCTGCAGATGGCTTCCAAGGAAATCATCAGACTATTACCAGATGCCAAGTCGGCACTATTCTTCCCACTATGGGATTACACCAAGTCGAGATGGATGGCTGGAACATTAGTCTGGACGAAACACACACGCCGACCTCTAGGTGTTGAAGAACTTCACTATTTCAAGGTCTTCGGCAACTCGATCATCTCTGAGATATCCCGTGCCCATTGGGCTTCCGTTGAAAAATCCAAGTTCGACTTTATCTCGTCGGTCAGCCATGAGCTTCGATCTCCTTTGCACGGAATTCTAGCAAGTGCAGAGCTGCTTAATGGAACATCATTACAGGCGCCACAGAAAGAGATGCTACGGATGATCGAGTCATCTGGTCTCACTTTGCTTGACACCACTGATCACTTGTAAGTCAAAACCTAATCCTTCATCAAACACCTACTAACCAGAGTAGACTGGACTTCTGCAAAATCAACAGCCTGGCAAAAGTCAAAAAATCCAAACACAACTTCTCACGAAACGATACCTCAATCTTAGTCTCCGGGTTCGATCTGGGCCATCTAGTCGAGGAGGTCACAAACATTCTTTACAGAGGCCAGCGAGCTCCAGTCGCCTCTGCCCGTGCTGCGAACAGATTCCCCGCAAATACCACCGCTGCCCAATCCATCGAGCCTGCCAACACTTCCGATGAGGTATCCGTCATCGTGCGAATCGAACAGAATCACCCATGGGAAATCCTATCTCAACCTGGAGCCTGGCGACGCATTGTGATGAATCTTCTCGGCAACGCAATCAAGTGGACAAACGCAGGTTTCGTGGAGGTTTCACTTTCCCACTCACGAAGCCAAGCAGACCCCCAGAAAATATTGGCACAT
Source organism: Tympanopsis confertula (assembly GCA_026745395.1). NCBI lineage: Eukaryota > Fungi > Ascomycota > Sordariomycetes > Coronophorales > Scortechiniaceae > Tympanopsis > Tympanopsis confertula. The sequence goes on along the minus strand of JAOYNU010032199.1, from coordinate 15,702 downwards.
CTGACTATCCTGGATACAGGAAGCGGCATCACTCCCGATTTCCTCAGACACAAGCTATTCACTCCGTTCACCCAAGAAGATCCATTAGATGAGGGTGTCGGGCTAGGACTTAGCATTGTTCGCCAGCTCGTTGAATCCCTCGGCGGTCACATAAATGTTCAAAGCGAACTCGAGGCCGGAACTCAGGTCGATGTTCACATCCCCGTTGAATGCCTCCGTCGCAGCGTGAGCCAGAGCTCACATGAACCTATCCCAAAGCCGTTGGCCAAGGTATCGCCACCCCTGCATGCTTGTCTAGTTGGCTTCAACGGCTATCCCGATCTGAAAGACCCGCCTACCGGAATGCTCACAGTCGAGGCGAAGCGCAAGCTTTCCATCCAGAGTACTCTGGCAGATGTCTTCTTAGCCCAGACTGGCTGGATTGTTTCGCTCGTCGAATCACTAGACAAGGCTTCATGCGATGTTGTCGTGATCGAAGAAAATGTGCTTCAAGCATTTACAGCTCGCGCTGAATCAATCGAAACCGCTATTTCGAGCCTTCCCGTCAAGGCCTTTGTTGTTCTGGGCAGCAAAATGCGTTACTTCGACAATACTGATAAGAGTCAATTTTTCTGGGTCGCTCAACCGTATGTTATCGTCCCATTCGCACGAACTGAATAAATGCTAAGAATTCACAGATTCGGCCCTCAGAAAATCTTGAATACCGTGCAGAACATCGTTCAAATGCTGGAGAAAGAGCCCGACAGCAAGCCCAAGCCACCCGAGGCTCCAAATAAAAGTGCTGAATCGTCTGATTTCACTGCCTCGCCGGTCGAAGGCGTCGAGAAGGACGAATCACCAGAAACATCAAAACCCGAAGAACTCAAAGAAGAACCTGTTCCTCCGGTGGAACCATTACCTGAACCCGAAGTACCTGAGGCGAACCCTGCTGCGCCTATTCCTCCTGCGCCCAAGCAAGAAGAATGGCATGTTCTCGTTGTCGACGATAACAACATCAATCTTAAGGTATGGCATTTCCCATCATCATTAATCAGCTCTCTCTAATACTTTATAGATTATGGCAACCTTCATGCGAAAATTGGGCTGCACCTACGACACAGCCACAAACGGCCTCATCGCATTAGAGAAATACATCGGAACCGAGAAGCCCTACAATCTCGTTCTCATGGGTAATCTATCCCCGATCTTCCTTCTACTTGTCCTCTCATACTAATGCTTTTATTTTCAGACATCTCAATGCCCGTAATGGACGGTTTAGAATCAACCAGCAAAATCCGCCTCCACGAAAAAGAAACCGGCAAACCGCCCTCCTGCATCATGGCTGTAACCGGAGTCGCGTCCGACAGCATGCAGCAGCAGGCCCGAGCAGCCGGCATTAATGACTACCTTATCAAACCACTCTCGCTTCAAGAGCTGAAGAAAATAATGAAACCTGCATGAACCTGTGAAAGGATGGCGCTATTGAGATTTGACATTTGAAATGCAAAATGGGAAATGTTGGAGGATTTGCCTTGACTAGGATACCTAAACCTAGGTGGCGTTTGGGATTTATTCTTATCACTTTATTGCTCAATGTACATAAGTTAGATTGTGATGTATATACGATTCTATCAAAAATACTGAAATCGCTCCTTTGTTGCCTTTCTTCTGAATGCCTATCGCGAGTAGCTATAAAAGAAAGAATATCGGCGGGGTCCATAATCTCAGCCCTTCCAGGTTCCCCGCTTCCCGCAAAGCCCACTTATCATCTCCGCATTTTTCACTGACAGTTAACGGCGTTGTCCATTTCCAAGCTTGCACAAAAGTAAGCCTATCATGGCCACAGTCACAGTCGAAGCGCCCGCAATCCCAGCAGTAGCTGAATATGACCCCGATCCAGCCCCGGCAACATCCGAAGAAACGCCTCCATCGCACGCAGTCAACATCCGACCGCGATGGAATCAATCCAAGCGAATGATCTGGCAGGTCACAGCGACATGCTGGTGTGCGCTCGTAATGGGCGCTAATGACGCTGCATATGGAGCCATCATTCCTTATGTATGTTCTCCAATCTCTCAAGCATTTATCTATCGATATATACTCCGTGGCAAATGTTTAATCAAGCTAATCCAAAAAGCTCGAACTCTACTACCGCCAAAGCTATACCATAATCTCGCTAGTCTTCCTTTCGCCGTCCGTGGGATATACGATATCTGCCTTCGGACTAAGTCATGCAATCCATCATCATTTTGGCAGACGGGGGATTGCCTTAATTGGACCAGCCTGCCATCTGATAATCTTCATCGTGCTATCTCTCCATCCGCCTTTCCCCGTTCTAGCCGTGATGTATGTATTTGTCGGTTTAGGCAGCGGACTCCAGAACGCAGCCTGGAATGTATGGATTGGAAATATGGCGAATTCGAATGAAGTTCTTGGATTCTTCCATGGCTTCTTCGGAATTGGAGCTACGATTAGCCCTCTTATCGCTACGAGTCTTATTACGAAGGCTGGGTGGGAGTGGTATCAATTTTACCACCTAATGGTACTTACTCTAATATCGATATCCCCTTGTCATGACCTACGTTAACCTTATCCATAGACCGGCGCCGCAGTCCTCGAACTAATCTACGCAACAAGCGCATTCTGGCCCGAAACAGGCCCCAAATTCCGATCCGAAAACCCCATCTCATCCTCCCAAGGAAGCGCACTAACTCAAACCCGCCTCTCCCTCACCTACAAAACCACCTGGATAATCGCCGCCTTCCTCTTCCTCTATGGCGGCGTCGAAGTCGGCATCGGTGGCTGGATAGTCGTATTCATGACCTCCGTCCGACACGGCGGAGCCTTCGCATCCGGAATGACAGAAACAGGATTCTGGCTAGGCGTTACAGTCGGTCGATTTGTGCTAGGATTTGTTTCGCCCCGAGTCGGTGAAAAGCTTTCTATCGCGCTATATGTGATTCTTGCGATTGATATGGAGTTGATATTCTGGCTTGTGCCGCAATTTATAGTTTCTGCCGTTGCGGTCTCGCTTGTTGGATTCTTTTTGGGAACTATTTTCCCATGTGTGGTTGTTGTGGCGACGCGGGTTCTTCCTAAGGACCTACATGTTGCGGCTATTGGGTTTGCGGCTGCGTTTTCAATGGGAGGGGCGGCGGTTTTTCCTTATATGATTGGTGCTATTGCGCAGGTTAAGGGTGTGAGTATTTTACAGCCTATTTTGTTGGCTATGTTGGCTGTTGCGCTTGGGATTTGGGGGACGTTGATGCGAGCACCGAGGGTTGAGGTGCATCAGGTTTGAGATGACAATTATATGGGGCATTTTGAGTAGACATGTTGAGGGATACCGAGGCTTCTTGCTTCCCTAGAGTTGCATTAATGGTAGATCCGGCAGTGAATGGAACATAGATCATGCTTCGTGGACCCCTTCGAGAATATTTCAAATGGTATTCAAATAATTTTGCTAGGTTGCTGATCATGCAATTCGTATATTGACTAAGGATATGACCTAAAAGATGAGCTTAAGCGATCTATTTCTATAGGAAGAATTGGTTGGTGTTTGAAAATGCGATCGTGTGTATTTGAGAATTCAATTATCATCGGCCATCATGGATATCATCAACCGCGAGCATCATCCATCATTAGCCACATTGGGCTCACGCCAGTTGACACCCCTCGCCCGTATTGCGACCCATAGAAAACTAAAGCTAGATATCAATTTGCCTAAATCATACATTGAATGCCTTCAAAGCGCATTATTCAGGTACATTCATCCTTCAACTTTAGCCTTTGTTAGAAGTTGATATGGCCATTCACGGCTCATTGTCCACTTAACAACGCGTTTCTTTGAATATTAGACTAACAAACAATTGTTTAATTAGGTACGGTTAAAGATCAGGGGATCTTCTGTAATAAAGTAGTCATTGTATCCGGAGTTTAAGAGTTAAGCTTCGGATGCGCAAGAATCAGCTCTTGACTCGTTCTTTGTCCCCACCGGCCGCTAACTCTCGAACATGGCCATTGGTTACCTTTCAAAGCCAATTAGCAAAGATCAATGACATTAGCAATACTACATAATAGGTAATAAAGAATACAGAGGCAATAATGTAAGTCCGCTAAAAACTCCAAGACCCTTTCATGTCGGGCGAGTACAAATGCACCCGCAGCCCTCCAGATGTCCAAGGCTCCCAGAAAACTCACTCAGATCCTCTGCGAGCTTACAATGCCCATTTCGAGTATATTTCACAAGAGACTAAGTCGTTTTAACAAAAGATCTCACTCATTGACCACTGAGAACCGCAGCTCCATCACGAACATGAACTCAGCTCCTCCGACTCCGCCACCAACGGGTATCAAAGGTGCCCCACGAAGATTCGAAGGCATAACGTCATTATGTGAGTCAATAGATAGTTACAGCCCAGGTGGCTACCATCCAGTAAATCTCGGTGACATCGTAGCCGTTCAGTATAAGGTTATACGGAAGCTTGGCCATGGCTCTTCCTCAACAGTTTGGCTCGCTGTTGATCTGAAGTAAGTTTTTTATTTCATATTCTACACACGAAGCTATGAGACTTTACTCATAATATTCAAGGGGTGGTGGATATGTCGCCTTGAAGATCCTTATGTCGGACCCGCCGAGCACCACAACAAAAGAAGCCCAAATCCTGCGCCACCTTCAGAAGGTCGCACCACAGGAGACCAGATATATGACTCAACTACTGAAAGAAATCGAACATCACGGCCCTAATGGCGTGCATACAGTTCTAGCGTTCGAGGCTATGGGTCCTGATGTAAATGGCATGGTCGAGGAACTCCCGCAATTCAACCCTCGCACGTCTAGAATGAAGGTACGCTATCCGCTGAGGATAGCAAAGACTATTCTCAAGCAATCCTTGCAAGCACTTGAATTCCTCCATAAAAATGGAATTGCCCACGGGGATCTTCAGCCAGGTAATATGCTCTTTGCTCTGCGGGATAACTTCAATTCCGTACCCGCAGCCTCACTCCTACAAAAGGAAGATGTAAAATCCGGGTCAATAACGCCCCAAATCAAGAGGCTAGATGGTAAGAAAGACAAATGGGCTCCTCAATATCTCTGCGTTCCGCAGTCATTGATGCCCTTCATCGCCTGGAGGGAAGAAGGATTGAAGATCAAATTAACCGATATGGGTAGTGGTAAGTCCTCACTTCCATTAGTTTTGTGTTTTGCGTGACGAAAATTTGACCCATGCTGACTCTCTTCAATAGCATATTTCTTTAGCGATCCACCAGCAAAGCTTACTATTCCACGCGATCTTCGACCTCCGGAGACGATTATAAACGGATTTTTCAATAATACTTCTGATATATGGTGTTTCGGCTGCCTTATCTTCGAGCTCATTACTGGAAAACAACTGTTCCGCATAAAATCCCCCGACCTGAACGATGCAAACGACACTCATCTTATCTATCTAACCTCCCTGCTAGGTCCCCTCCCCATTGAGATCTTCCAGGATTGGAAAAACTCTTGGCACTACTTCACGCCCGATAGACATCTTTATAATTGTCGGCTTAGAGGAGTTCCTGATGGACAGGAGCCGATCATGGTGGAGCAATTCTCTTTAGAACAAATGTTCGACCAGGCAAAACTGGATATCTCTCAAGAGGAAGCAAAGCAAATCACGAAGCTCATTCGATGGATCTTACAATATGATCATACTAAGAGACCTTCAGCTACAGAGATCTTGAATGACCCCTGGTTCCGCGAAATTGAAGTTGACGTCAAGCCTGGAGTAGATTGGATTTTAGTATAGATGGAAAATCAGATTTATCACGTACGTATAGAAAAGTATTAACTCACAGGAATATATTTCTCTCTAATTGATCAAACGTGAAACATCGTTCTACTAATAAATTTTCTTAGTATATTGACCTAGAGATCTCCTGGTGGATGCCATACTGGGCTAATATCGTGAGTGCGAGGGATGAGCCTCTCTTTCATACGCCTGTAGGTATTCTTACCTCGATAGCGGTTTATCTTCTTGCTAATATAAATTTATTACATGGCAGTTCCCAAATCCAACAAATCTATGTTCTTAAAATTTAATAAACCTAGACCCTAATCTCCAAATTCCCATCTTAGCTCAAGCCCTCACACTCCATTTTCATACCCAAAAACGCCTTCCCTCCTAATAAAGCAAAACAAGTCAGCCTTGCCATACAACAGATCCCACCAAAGCCCAAGACAGTCTAAAAACGCCAATGACGCGCAGTGGGGCCCATTCCACGAACGAGGAACCGCATCTTCCCCGACATTCGACCGATCCTAGTTCGCAAGGCGGTCTCAATACGGATAGCGTGGTACTTATGCGCGTTCAGACCGTCTCTTCCGGGCGGATGTGAATCTTCCAAGGACCTAACTTGGAAAGTTTCCGTTCCAAAACTGGAGACATGCGTGCGTGAATGGAGCAGAAGTACACCCCGCTGGAGTTTACACCGCCCCTTCTACTCAGTTCAGTCTTCTCGGTGCTTTAGAGGTTGGCGATTGTCTCCATTTCGTTGCAAATAACCATCTAAGGTTCCTAAGTCCTTTCGTTTACACCCATAGATGTAGATTTAGCCTTATAACCTCCCGATATTGGAAGTTGGCATTAAGAGACCCGGATATATTCAAAAGAAACAACACCAAGCCCTACTTTCCGCAGGGATAGATTCAACTCAATGTGATCACACGATGATACAGAGGTACCTATATACAAGCTAGACAGCGCCACCAAGCACGCAAGACAAACGCAGCTCAAGCGAAAAAAAAAAGATACGGCCAAAAGAAAAAGGATGAACTCGGGAAGAAAGAAAAACATGTATCGCTGGACCGTGCCGAAGACTTCCACCGGAAATTGAAGGGAACTAAACCTTTCCCGTTTCCAGATTCCAGATTCCATAATGTAGAACAGAACCAGCAACGACTCAAGCAAAAACATGAATTCCTCTTCCTCTTCCGATTCGATTCCGAATATTTTGCGGAAAGCGCCACCGCTACAAGACTGCTAGTGAAACGAAGGGCATGAGACATAAAAGTCCGAAGAGAACGTGTGCGTGTGAGGGGGTAATGGAAAGAAGATCGATCGCAAAGTGGGAATGATGGCCGAATGTTTTCTGGCTGATGAACACGGTGATTTGAAGGTTACAGAGTGAGAGAGAGGTTTAGGAAGAAAGGAGGCCAATTTGGAAAAAAATGCTGCATTGAGAACAGGATAGCACAGAGCATCTACTCCTGTCCAAATCCGAGGGTTTCCTCCACAGCAATAGACAACTTATGCTCAAGGGCCTCATTGGTCTTGTACGGCGGGAGGTCGAGACGGTTGAAACTGGGACATGTTAGTAAAGCCATCGATGGACTATAAGATAGGGGGGACATACCAGGTGTGTGACTTGGGGAGAGCGATAGGATCGCCCGACTTTTCAATAGTGAATCGTCTTGGTCCATCGGAACCTTGAAGATCCTTGAATCCGTTCACGGGAATACGCGAGGTACCAGTAGTGAACTGCAAGAGACGCGACTTTTGCTCTGCGTCCCAGGTGCGGACGATCTTCCAGAAGTTCTGGATGACCTCGTCTTGTTCCTGGTAGCCACGGTAATCGGTGTGCTTCTTCCAGTCATCAACGTCGATATCAGCGATACCGCCGATGAGAAGTTCCAATTCACGCTCATCGAACACGTTAACGAGATCTGGAGGAATCAACTCGTTGAAACCGGACATGAAGGCGTTAAATTGTTCTTCAACTCGTTTTTGGATCTTCCACTCGGTAACCAATCTGGAATTTATCAGTAATGCCCATTATTCGATCTGCAAGTCAACTTACTCGATATACTTTGGTTTGTTCTCGTCCGTAACAGGAATATCACGACCATTGGGTATCAAATCGATGGTAGTACGTTCACCGAACTTCTCATCATCCACAGAGAATGTAAGTTCAACAATATTCTCGATATCGTTTTCCCTGTAAAGTATTAGCGATGCCAGAATCAAGGACTTGAAAGATCCAAACATACAAGGTCCACGCAAGGTTACGGTGAAGATCTTCGTCCACACCCTCCATATCTTGTAAAGAGACCTTCTTCCGCAGCATCATCTTATAGAAGGCGCCAATAAAGAAAGAGTCGAGGAAACGGCGGTGGAAAATGGCAAGACCGACCACTCGTCCGATGAACTTGAAGTAATTGAGATGCTCCGGGTTGACTCCAGAGTGAGGATTAATCTGTAGGGTATAATTATCGTGGGCGGAGTATTCGAAGAGACAATAGAAGGGGTTGAACATCTCGTGAGAGAGGAGGAAGAAGAATTCACTATCGCAGCGTCAGTAAATGGTAAAAATTTCAAAAGAATTGCACGATGCACATACCGGGAGAGACCACCGTAATCGAGACCATCTTCACCATCGAACTTGATCATCAAGCGCTTCTTGAGATCAGACGCGCTCTGCCGCATAATCTCGGCATAAGAATCCTCAAATATATTATTACGGCGGACCTTGACATGGCACTGGCCAGACATGATCCGCAGAGCAGGCTGAGAGCGGAAATAGATCAGCTTGCGGCGGAAGTCACGCTTGTATTGCGGAACACCCTGGTCCAGAGAAGAAGGCAATCGAGGATCGTCCCATGTAGTAGTCTTCGTATTGTGGTCGACAAAGTACACACGAGCGGTATTTGTAAGGCGCATTTCCCATCCGCTGGGCAGGGGACCCAATTGAGAGACTGGCTGCTGCTGGATAGTAGTATTGTTGCCGCCGGTGTTCTGGTTCTGACCATTAATCATACGGATGTATTGCTGGCGTCTTGGATCGACCCAGGTTGTCGTACGGGTGTTGTGGTCGACGAAATATGATCTTCCTTCGGGGGTGTGTCGCTGTTCCCAGCCTGGTGGGAGCTCTCCAGTGCCTGCAGTGGTAGCTCCGGTTGCCATCATTGACATCGCGTTTGCCGACGAGCCTGGTCCTGCGCCAGGAGCAGCGGCCGGGGTTCCAGAGGCAGCAGAAGGTGGGCTGTTAGCGCCAGGTGGCGGGGTTGCGGGCTGCTGCGAATCTGGCAAGTTAGGAGAACTGGCGCCGGTACGATCTTCTGGCAGCATTCGACTTTGGTGAGCACGGCGCTCAAGCTGCATGTTCGCTTCACGCTGACTACGCTGAGCGCTTTCGCTGTAGTTAGCCGAAGGGCGAGACCAGGTGGTTGTGCGTGTATTGTGATCCACATAGTAGGTACGCCCTAAATTATCCTCTCGTCGTTCCCATCCTGCAGGTAGACGACCCTGGCTATCTTCGAACGAGCTGAAATTGCCGGGTCGAGATGGAACGGATGAACCGGGGGGAGGTCCGACACTACCGTTAGCGGCCGGGTTACCCTGTGGAGGCATCGAATTTGGCGCAGGGCGATGCGGGAGCGATGCGGAAGATCCAGGGCCAGGAGCGGACTGATCTGACTGGCTGGGGCCAGCTGACTGTGACGAAGAAGCAGCGACTTGCGGTACGAGGCCACTGGAGGTGGAGGACTGGGCCTGAGTTGGTCGTTGAAGGCCATTTTGTTGACTGGGGTGCGGGGCAGCGAGGTTCGTAGAAAGATTTATAATCAGTTTGCCGTGAACAACGAGGTTATCGTTTGACTTTTTGAGATCTCTAGTGAGCATTTCTAGTGTCGTCGTTAGTCATGCGATCGCGACATCATCGAAAGATCACGATCATAAGTCCGCGAACATACCATCGCCCCCCATTTGAAGATCAATGACATCTCCGATCCTAACGTTGATGACACCGAGGAAACCCTGGTCCTTCTTCTTGAACTTCTTTTGATCGAAAATCTGGATTGCGAGGATGCTGTCCTCATTGACTCTCCTGGACACGAAACCTGCGTTAACATCTGCCAACTCCATCGAAGCGGTAACGATCGGGTCCAAGCACATACAAGTCAAACGGCTCGTTCCAATACGGGTTCAGCGTCTTCTTAATCACAGAAGTAGTGTGTGTCTGCTCGCCTCCAACTGTAGCCACAGCGAATGGGTCGGGAAAGCCTATCACCAGCGTCGTCAGTCACCTCCGCCTTATACCGAAGCACTCAGGAATAAAAGAACACGTACGAAAGACATCACGTTTGTAGAGACCGTCGGCCGCGATAACTGTGGTGCAGAGAAAGACGTCAGTTTCATGTCCCGATCCGGACCCCGCAACGTCCCGCCTAGCAGAACGAGCAACATGGCAATCTTACTCGTGACTCGGAGATTTGCCTGACTGTACATGGAGCAGTTAGCAATGGACGATCACACGATCTCAAGAGCTTCCAAGCCGGGGAATGGTCTCAGCGGGTGAAGGGGCCAGTCACGTACGGCGGCAGATTGGAAGCCATGGTGGCCCTGGTTACTTGATCCAGCACACGAAAGGCCGATCAATCAAGCCCGCGATGAGCACGGCGCGCACATCCAGGAGGGGCGGGGATCGCAACGTCGAGTCAGCAGTCCGGAGAGGGCTCGAACAGATCGAAGTGGGCGGGGTGGGGAGGGGTGATAGGAATGAGGAGTGCTTGAGGAGGGAGGGAAGGGAAGGGTTGGTAATTCTCGCGGCGGGCTGGTAGGGCCGCAGGTACTCCCGCTCTGGCCTAAGGGCGCGCGCTACGAGAGAGATACAAGGACTTATGGGGCTGAGCACGGGAGATCGCCTGCTGTTTTTTTTTATCGCTCACTTTTAGCTATTCTATTTCCTGTACAGAGAGCCCTTTTGTCTACGCCACACTTGCTCGAGTCTGACGTACGTAATCCGGGTGCAGGCGGGTGGCGATGGGTAGATGGAGGTTGGCCGGCTGTTCTCTTAGCGCTGCTCGCCTGTTCGCAGGCAGCACTTTTCTGTTTGTGGCTGGAGTTCTTTCGTTTACGCTGACAGTCCCCGTCGAGCGTATATACGAACGCCCAGGAATAGGGGAAGGAGGCTGTGCAGGGCAGAATGGGACCCGAACTCTACGTGAAGCTAGAACTCTTCCAGAACTGCCACGACGCCTCAAATCTCATATATCGTAATTGGCTGAGCTACTATTCAATTGAAGAAAGGAGAAACTAATCATGACACTTTTGGCCGAAGCTCTCCCAGCTTCATGGCTAGGCCCTGGCGGTATTGTACAATTCCATGAAAGAACCCCCAACTCCAAGAAACCAAGTCCGGTAGTCCAGGTCTGCTGTGACCGGGATAATCGACGGGATGGGAGTCCTCGAGCCCGTTGATATTTGGCCAAGGGAGTAAATTAAATCATTTGATCTCATTCTAGATTGAGCGTTTCCTTTTAGTATGGCGCGAAGCCACGACCACGTCCTCCGCGGTAGCCTCCACGGTAGCCTCCACGATATCCACGGCCACCACCACGGCCACCACGTCCACGTCCGCGTCCGCGGTTCATGCCTGGGAGGTTGGTGCGCTTAGGTGTGACCTGGCATGTATTAGCAAGGGGTACACCAAACGTGATCATTTCATATAGAATGCGAAAAGAGCACTGAGCAAGTGTATATGGAACGTGAAACTTACCTTTAGATTGCGACCCCGGAAGACACTCTCGTTCAGAACCAGCGCTTGAGCAACAAGACTTGGCTCTGCAAACTCAACATAGGCATATCTGTGGTGACCGGTTAGCTCCTTTCATCTCAACCAGTTTCACATATCAAACGACGCACCCCTTAGGCCCACCAGTGAACTTATCCAGGAGAATAGTGACTCTGTTGATTGAGCCACAGCTCTGGAAGTGTGCCTGGATCTCCTCAGGTGTAGCCCCATAGTCGACATTTCCCACGAAGACGCTCCGGGCATCAACCTCCTCCTTGTTCTCAGCCAAACTCTCCGATTGCTGGTCCAGGGTATCCTGCATCTCGCGCAGCTTAGCGGCTTCAGATTCCATTTCGGCAACACGCTTCTTCATCGCGGCAATTTCCTCCTAAGTAAAGATTGTGTTAGCATTGGTGCGACAGAAGGAGTTATGCTTGGAAACACGTAGGCTGCTCTTGCTGTCCCGATAGAACATGCAACATGCAACAGCAACATACCTCATCGTCGCCGCCCTCCTGGGCAGTAGGAAGCTGCTCATCCCTGAGCTCGGTGCCTTCGGCAGCCATTGCGTTGTGAATGAGATGTCAAGCTTTGATGGGAGCTTCCCGTTGGCGTGAGGAACCTGTGCGAGGTTCCGAGCTGACGATGCTGGTGGATCGCTGCGAGTGTCAGTATAGTCGCAGGAGCTATACGGGGAAACTGATGCGTAGCGAGGGACGAGTAGAGTGAATAGTGATCTATCGGGGGAATCTTTGCGGGGCGGAACAGCAGCGCAATGAGATTGGGAAATCAGAGACTGCCGTTTTGGGACTAGCGTGGTCCGAGGCGAACGCCTCTGTTCCGCGCAACAATGAGTGCTCAAAGACCGGGAGTTTTATAGGTTGGTTCTTCTGGAATTGATAAATAGAGAGGCTTGTTATTGGATAAAACTTTCAAAGAGTTCTGCAATTGCCATCTTCGACTGTTTATCCACGCCCATGAGAAAAGATCATAGCTACAAGACCTAGGTTAAGAGGCTGCGAGCTTGCCTGGCGGCTGCAGCTATCTTATACATGTTTTCTGCTTTGGAATAGTGTTTTAGCAATATTCTCCAGCTACAGAGGCATATTATATAGCCTTGGAATGAACGGGATCACTGTCTAACTCAGGTATCAAGTTGTATTGAGCGTGAAGGGACTGCGCTAAAGAGACTATTTACACGGGGAGTATCGTAGATATAGGCGAGAGTCGGCGTATCGCTAGACGTAAGGACTATGCAGCAGGTGGCGGGTTCTTGCGGTAAGAAACCTTCTCGACAGACACGTTCTCAACCCCATCGGCGTCCGTCTTGAGTTGGTAGACATACAGGACTAATACATCTCCTTGAATCTATCGAACAATCAGCTTAATTCTCAGTGTCTTCTGTGGCTTTTAACTCACGTCCATTAGGCAGAAGCTAGGAGTTGGCTCTTCGCCTTCAGGCCAGTACCCAGAGCTCATGGCGCCAGTCGCACTGCCTGGGTTCACGAAGAATCTGCCCTCCATTTCGAATGCCTCGAAGCGGTGCGTTCCGCCCCAAAGCAGGACGTCCACGTCCATCTGCCTGGCGGCAATCAATAAGGCATCCGCATCGCCGGGTGGGATCACAGTGTGGCCGTGGGTAAAGCCTATGCGGAGGCTGCCGTGGTTCACGATCTTCGAGAGAGGGAGGTTCGGGGAGTCGACATCGTAATCGCCCTTGACCATCTGCAGGTCGGGGGCTATCTGGCGGAGGTGTTCATAGGTCTCGCGGTCGGTGAGGTTTCCCAGACAAAGGATTTGGCCGATCTTTCCGGGGGTGAGGAGTTTACGGAACTAGCGAGGCGGTTAGACTGCAGGGGGGTAAATGCGACTCGAGCTGCGTACCTTGGGTGGGAGGTCCTAGAGGTGGCTGGTTAGCTCAGGCTGGAGACGTAGGATGGGATTGCACTCACGGGAGCGCGGTCGGGGATGAACAAGTCACCGATGACCAAGACGAGACGGGCAGTCATCCTGGATGGTGGGGCAGGAAGCTCTAAATGTCCAAGAAGATGCGCGAGCAAGAGTTTCGCGGGGAAGCCACGTCAGGCGAGAGCCCTACGGAGTGGGCGGGAAGGGGTTAGCGGTCGGAGGGGCTTCCGATCTCAATTGCATGGAATCTCAGATTGGCTGGCCAGGCCGAGTCGAATTGTGAACTCCTTGTCGGCCGTATCGATCCAATCCAGAGAACAATTGAATGTTCGAAGCTTTCCACTGCGGAGGTCGCCGCATGAGGGGACGATGCAATATACGGCGCATTCATCAGACTGCGGGTGAGGGGAACTAGTACCCTAGATTGATAGCACTTGACGGAGAACTAGAATGACAATTACTTAGTGTCAGATATGACTACTTTAACGGATATATCAAATATATGAAGATTGATGGAGAACATTAGATAGTATACTAGTGCTCATAATTGTCTATATACTGCTCTATAAACGTCTATCAAATATACTCCAGACGCCCTTGTCCTCCAAGCGTGAATATACCCAAGTGATCCATGGATACATTGTCCAATTGGCTCTATTAAAACCCTGGGCAAGTTCTCCACCAAAGCACATATCATCTAGTCCCAGCTAAACCTTGAAAATGTGCTTTGACATCTCTCTAGGGATACAGAACACGGGCTACCGCGTAGAATGAAGCTGATCGGGAGGCGCCGCCCCGACGTCTGGCTCCGATCGCATAGCAGCCCTGAACAGAGTTAGATTATATTCAGCATTGTCTTCCAAGGGTGTAGACTTAAGTATATAATGTTCTACTCCCATTGTCAATTGAAGCTATCCATCTCCTCGCACTAGCACTAGCTTATCGCTTATCAAGCATCGGCGGCGATCCCCGAGACGAGTCTTCATCCTCGGGAATCACAGGCAAACGCCCTCCAAAACAGAGTTACCCCGCGGCCGCCCCGCCGCGAATCGGAAAACTGGCGACCAAGTCGACTACGCAGCGCCTGAGCCTGATCTCCAGACACCTGGACCAGCGCCTACCGTTGCCGAACCTCAACACCCCCTTCTCGACCGAGAGAAACTCCCTGCCTCCCGACGACCTCGAATATAAACCCATCGACCGCACTCTCCCTTCCTCTCCTACTCCCCCCGAACCCAAAATGTCGACCCAGGCGCCTCACAACACTCTGCTCATCCCGGGCCCCATTGAATTCGACGATGCCGTGCTGCAGTCGATGGCTCACTATGCGTGAGTCCTTATCTTGATATCCGGCCATGTCGATTGCATCATTGACTAACAACCGTCTATAGTGAGAGCCACGTCGCTCCCGGCTTCGTCAAGGTCTTTGGCGAGACATTGACTCTCACCCGCAAGCTCTTCCAGTCTACCAGCCCTACTGCCCAGCCTTTCATCATTGCCGGAAGCGGTACTCTGGGATGGGATCTTGTGTCAGCCAACTTGATCGAGCGGGGTGAGAATGCCCTCGTTCTGAACACCGGTTACTTCGGTGACTCCTTCAGCCAGTGTCTCGAGACCTACGGTGCCCAGGTTACTCAATTGCGTGCCCCTATTGGCGAGCGCCACGATCTGGCCCAGGTTGCCGCCGCCCTCAAGGAGAAGGACTACAAGCTTATCACTCTGACCCACGTCGACACCTCCACCGGCGTCCTCCACGACGTCAAGGGCATCGCCCAGCTGGTCCGCCAAGTCAGCCCCGAGACTCTCGTGATCGTCGACGGTGTCTGCAGTGTTGGCTCCGAGGAGATCGCTTTCGACGAGTGGGACCTCGATGCCGTCGTCACAGCCAGCCAAAAGGCCATCGGCTGCCCTCCCGGTCTCAGCATCGTCTACACCTCCGGCCGCGCCATCCAGCGTGCCCAATCTCGGAAGACCCCTCCGGCCTCCTACTACGCCTCCATCGGCAACTGGCTGCCAATCATGCAGAACTACGAGAACCACAAGCCCTCGTACTTCGCTACCCCTCCCACCCAGCTTGTCCACGCTCTCCACACCACCCTCAGCCAGATCACTGCCCGCCCCATCTCCGAGCGCTTCGCTATCCACGCCCAGGTCTCGGACCATGTCAAGAACGCTGTGTCCCAGCTTGGTCTTAAGCAGTTGGCTTCGAACCCTGAGGCTCAGGCTCACGGCATGACTGCCATGTACCTGCCTGACGGACTT
>JAOYNU010032088.1:0-13019 GCA_026745395.1 Tympanopsis confertula | reverse complement strand
TATATAGGTTTTTAGGGATAGGTTATATTATAAAAAATAAAAATAATATTTCTTTAAATATAACTTCTTTAAGTAGTCTTAAAGATATTTTATTCCCTATTTTAGATTCTTATCCTTTAAGAGATAGAAAACTTTACGCCTATTTAATTTTTAAATATATAGTAGAGTTAATATTAAATAAAAAGATTTAAATCTAGAGGGATTACTTCGTATAATTTATATATATTTTAAGCTAAATAGAGAGATAATAAGACCGATAGATAAATCTAAGGTTAACTTACTAAAATTTCTAGAAAATAAGCACGGTAAATTACCTAAAGTTAAACGTTTTTCTAAGGAGATCGATAGGTTTATTAAAGAATCTAGATTATTATTACTTCCTAAACCTTTATCTTTAGAATTTATAGTAGGTTTAATAGACGGAGATAGAAGTTTTAATATATCTTTTTAAAATAAGCTATTCCGCCGTGCAAAAGTAAATTTTATAGTAGTTCAAGAGGCCTCTTATAAGGACCTTTTATATACTTTAAAATATTATTTTTCTTGTAGTAATATCTATAGTATTAAGTAGAAAATGTAGATTTAATATTAAATAATATAAGACCTATTCTAGATTAAATAAAACTTGATATATATAAAGGAGGAAATTACGATATAGCTATAAAGGTTTACGAAGTTATCCGAGATAGAGGGCATAAGTCGGATAATACCTTTAAAGAGATAATAGAATTAGTATATAGTTCTAATAAATTAGGTAAAAGGCGTAGAATTTCTAAGGAGGAATTTCTTACTTTACTAATAAATATCTAGTAAAACGAAGGAAATAATAAGTTAGTATTAAGGATTTAGTATAGTATAGTATACGAGATAATAGAAATTTATTTTTTATTATCTTTATTAGGATTAGCGTTTTTAGTATAAATATAATTTTTAATTTTATAAGGTAGTATAGCTAGCTTTATTTTATTAGTCGCCCTCTTTTAATTTATTATATTTTAAGTACTTTATATTTAATAGTAATAAGTAGGGGTTATTAAATAACTTATTCTAAAACTAGGAAGGAGTAACGCTATAGTAATTACTATTTACTAGTAAGAGCCTATTCTTTAGTAAAGTAAGAGCTCCTTAGGTCTTTCTTTTTTAACGATAGTATAGGGAGAGGGAAGGTAGAGGGCTCTTAAGTTTTTATATAGAAAAAAATAAGCTAATATATTACTTTAGTAGAAGTAATATTAGAATAATAAAAAAAATAAACTATCGGTTATTATAAGTAAAAGAAAAATAAGCGGCTACTTTATTTTATTAGTAGTACCGTCTTAATACCTAAGTTAATAGTAAAGTTAAAGGTATAGTCTAACCTTTAATAAAAATTAAGGAATATAATAGAAAGATAATACTTAACTAGGCTAGCTAGTTAGAAATAGGTATAAGAAGCCTATCGGTAAATAGCTAGTAATATAGTAATTAATATTCTATTTAATCGTCTAATTACGGGAAAGCCTTAAATAAATTTCAACTAAATAGATATAGTAATATAGTCTATAGCTCAGGTAATAACTCGGGGTACGGTAAAATCGAAATTTAATAAAGAAAATAAAATAGGTAATCCGTAGCTAAGCGCTATAAAGATAATATAGTATATAATTTATCGACTAAACGGCGATTAGTATTAAACTACCTTATATAAAATAGGTAGTTAATATTTAAGATATAGTTATACCCTATTTAAGAGGATATAGGGTAATATAATATACTTAAAATAATACCTAATAAGTAGTAAATCGGATTAGTTAGGACTAGGCTTTAATTTTCTTATTATATAATAGAAAGTAGCCTAGGACTTTTTACCTTAATTTTTTTACCTTTTATATATTAGTACTAGGGCTAAGCTATAATCTTCTTATCTATTTTCCGGGTCTAAATTACCCTTTTTATCCTAATCTAGTCCTACTTCTAGTAGGACCTTTTATCTTAGCTTTTTACTTTTTCTTAGAAAAAATATAAATTTTATTTAATTAATAATTAGAATAGTCTAATTTTAATATTTTAATATAAAAATTATAATAAATAAATAAGAGAATAGAATAGATAAATGAGAGAATAGAATAGAAAATTATATAGTAAAATATAATAATATAAAAGATAATAAAGAAATTATCTTAAATAATAATAATAATAAAGTAGGTATTTACTATATAATAAATATTATTAACGGTAAGATTTATATAGGGTCTTCGTTAGATTTAAGGGCTAGATTTTAAGTATACTATTTAGAAAATCGTTTAAATAAATCTAATATAATTATATATAAAGCTATTCTTAAAAATAGCTATGAAAATTTTTAACTTTTAATACTTAAATATTATAACGGGGATATTAAAGTCTTACTTAAGAGGGAATAATTTTATATAGATACTTTTAAACCCGAATATAATATCTTAAGTTAATTAGGTTCTTTATACGGTTATAGCTATACTAAAGAAACTAAGGAAAAATTTAAAAATAGAATATTTATAGCCGAAACTAGATTAAAACTATCCTAATCTTTAGAGGGTAGAATACTTAATAAGGCGACTCGAATTAAAATATCTATTTCCTATAAAGGAAAACTATTATTAGAGGAAACTAAGTCTAAAATCTCTAAATTTAGAATAGAAATTTCTAGAGTAAAGGTTAAGGTAATAAATTTACTAATAAGTATAATTAATAGATATAATAGTTTAATATTAATAAGTATAGATTAGGTATTAGTAGAATAGCGGTAGTAAAGGCTACTAAATTAGGTAAAAACTTAAATAAAATTTATAAAGTTAAGTATATAACTAAGAATTAAAGTAGTATCTTTAATTAGGCGGCCTTTCTTAGGCTAAATTAGGAGTAGGCTACTTAAGTATATTATATTATCCGTTAAATAGATAAAATTCTTAGAACTAGTTAGGTAGTATCGTATTATTTAGGGAGAAGGTCCTCAATCTTAGTCTTTATACTAGACGAGCCTATATAGGTCTTTAATAAATAGTAAATAAGGAAGATATATTTCTACGAAACCTATAATAGTAGGGAATTAAGAAAAATCATATTAGTATAGAATTTAATCTTATAGCTAGGTAGGTTAAGTTTATTAGGTGTACTCGAGACGCTAGGGAAACCCAGTTTTAATAATAAATTTTAATATATTATTATTTAAATTAAATAATTTTCCGGAAGAGTACTATATAATATATAACTATTTATAGTTAATAGGGAAATTTAAGGATAGCTTTCTTTTTCTTAGGGGGATAGGAATAGTAACTATAGATTTAAACCACCTAATAGTAATATAAAAATTAAATTCATATTATATTAGTAGTTTTATAGATGGAGAGAGCTCTTTTATAGTATATATAAACCCTAATTCTAGATATAGTATAGGGTATAGAATAAAAGTAATATTTACTATTAGTTTATATGAAAGAGATCGACTATTATTAGAATTAATAAAAGGTTTTTTTAGGGTAGGAATATAACTAAATAAACAGATAATAGAGTTCAGTATCGTGTATCTAATATTAAAGAACTAGATCTAATTATATCTCATTTTAATTAATATCCTTTAATAACTAAAAAATATACTAATTTTTTAGTTTTTAAAGAAGTTATTAATTTAGTTAAATAAGGAGAATATTTATATATAGAAGGTTTAAAAAAAACTTTTAGCTATAAAAGCTAGTATTTATTTAGGTATATCTAATAAATTAAACGAAGCTTTTCCTAATATAGTACCTATATTAAGAGTAAATTTAAAAGATCTTATACTACTAGATAAGAATTAATTTATAGGTTTTATAGATATAGAGGGATATTTTATTATCTCTATAAGAGAATCTACTAACTCTAAATTAAAAGAAGTAGTATTATTACGATTTATATTAGCTTAATATCTTCGTAACTCCTCGCGGCGCTCGCGCCGCTCGTAGCGTATAGCGGAGGAATTAATAAAATCTTTTAATACTAAAGTATTAAAGGGGAGTAGGAAAGTAGTAGTTTATAATAAAAAATATATTAAAGTATTTATAAGTAGTACTCCGTATAGCTATTATAGGGGTTATAATAATTTAATAAGAAAAAATATTTTACTTCGATTTTATAATAACTATTTCCTATATAGAAACGGTTTTTAATAATAATTTTATATTAGCTATATTAAGTCTATATCTCTAATAATTATAGTATTAATATTTATATAATTATATTTTATAATAATATATTCTTTAGTTACTAATATAGTTTTATTTATATTAAATAATTTAACTACGTTTATTTAAATCTAATTCTATAGATATTTCCCTTTTATATTATTATTAAATAAACTACTATTACTACTATTATTATTATCTATACTATAGCGTTCTATTAATTTACCGAATCTTTACCCTATAGGCTTTACTTTAAAAGGTTTAAACCCGGCGCCCCTTACGCTTTATATTAGGGCGCTAAGTAAAAACTATAAGTAGCTAAAAGGAGCTAAAAATTATTATATAAATAGTTTAGGTATTCCGGCTTCTAAGTTCCCTAATCTAGTAAGGGCGGGTAATAAGGTTACCCGCTTATATAGAAATACTAATCTAGATAAGTTATAAATACTAAAAGAGAATAAAGGTAAATCCGGTATATATATATAAGAAATCTATTAAATAATAAGATTTATATTAGGAGTTATATAAATCTAGAAATAAGAATAAGAAGCTATTTTAATATTTCTTTCTTAGAAGTAGAAATTAAAAAGAATAGTAGTATAATTTATAGGGCCCTTCTAAAATATAGGTATTCGAACTTATCTTAGAAATTTATAAATATTACGATAAAGATTAAGTAGTAGTAAGGGAATAGTATTATCTTAATTTATTAAAACCCGACTATAATATCTTAAATAAAGCTAGTTCTTCTTTAAGTTATTACTAAGGACTATAGAAAATTTTAAAACTCGACGACTTACTCTAAAATAAGAAGCCGAGTATTTATAAAAATTAAAAATTTATAATATAAGTAAAATATAGAAAGAATATTTAATACGTATATATACTATTTAATTATAGAAATTATAAGGTTTTAATATTTTAAATAATAAAACTTCCCTAATAAAGTAGGGGCTTATAAAATAAAAATATAGGCTTTACCTAATATTTTTATTTTTATAGGGGCCCTCGGGGCCGATAGGGACGCTTTATTCTTCTTTTAGTAAAGTAGCTAGAGCTCTCGGTATATATTAAACTAGTATTTCCTTATATTTAAAAAATAAAAGAACTAAACCTTTTAAAGGGAAATATCTTTTTAAATTTATTTAAATTCTTCTTTATAGTAGTTTAGGTTAACTCATTAGTAATTTTTTTATTTATTTATTTATTTATAAGTAATATATTCTTTTACTTACTACTACGCTATTTACTTTATCTACTTCTTTCTTTTTGAATTTTAGCTAGTTATTTACTACTTACTATTTTATCGGGCTTCACTTATAAAATAATGTCCTTCCACAACAAAGTAGGGACCCGTAAAATAAATATTATGCAAATAGATCCTGTACGTGGAATCTTTCTATAGTACCGTAGATTATAAACCCCCTTATTATTCTATTCTTCCATTCTAGAGAGCGTAGAATCTATTTTCTTAAATATATAAATAATTAAAGATTAATATAGATTATATAATATAAGTTTTATTATTATATAATATTATTTAGTAATCGGTAGCGAGCCTAATCTACTTATTCTAACTACTTATTTATATAATATACCCCTTTCTTTTATATTTTACTTAAAATATAGAAGAACTTCGTATAAATAGAATATCTTAAAATTCTATTTTTCAAACTTTTTATAGTATAAAAGAGAGTATTTAAATAATCTAATTAGATCGTTTTTATTTTCTTAAGAATAACTTTACTTTAAGGTTTAAAACTTATAAATAAGAGTAATTATAATATCGGTAGATTTTCTAATATTAAATATAAAGAAAAAAACGATCTATAAACTTCTTATTTTATACCTTTATTATTACTTAAATCCTTATTCTAGTATTATATTAGTTTATAGTTTTTCTTTTATCGGTAGTTTTATAGTAAAACTCTCTTTATTATAAGGCTTTACGAATATAACTAGATTCGGTATTAGGCTTTTAAATATTTCGAGGCTATATATTTTTCTATAAGGCTATTTTCTATAGTATAAATTAGCCTCTTCTTTTTATATTTTCTTTTTCTTTCTTTAAATAATAATAATAGTAATAATAATAGCTATAATAATAATAGTAGTAGTAGTATTAGAAGTAGTATCTATAGTTCTTAATACTCTTCTTATCCTAATTCTTATATTCTTTTTATAATATATACTAAGTATTCGTTAGTAAGTTTTATACTAATTAATATAAGAATAGAATAAGTATATTATAAAACTATTATTCTTATATTTTAAGAAACTTAGAAAAAACTAATAAAGATATAGGCTAGTATAAAGAAAAATATCTCGGCTAAAAAAGGTAGCTACTCTAAGGGCGTAGAGCGCCTATTCCTTTATCTAGGATATCTCTAAAATATCCTCTATAGTATATCGGATAACTACTACTATAATACTATTATTTCTAAGAATTATCGACTAATTACCCGTTATTTTCGGTATATATATAGTTACTCGTATAAGACTATATATATTTCTTTATACTTTTTTTAATATTAAAATAACTAATAAATAAAATAGTATTAAGTATTATATTTCTCTTACTAATTTATATTTTTAAGTTTCCGATATAATAGTTAATACTCTTAAGCTAATTTATAATTATAATTTAATATA
Organism: Tympanopsis confertula; assembly: GCA_026745395.1. Taxonomy (NCBI): domain Eukaryota; kingdom Fungi; phylum Ascomycota; class Sordariomycetes; order Coronophorales; family Scortechiniaceae; genus Tympanopsis; species Tympanopsis confertula. The sequence goes on along the minus strand of JAOYNU010032088.1, from coordinate 6,192 downwards.
TTTTCTTTTTATTTATTTTCTTAATATTCTTTTATTAATAAAATATAAGTTTTAATTACTTAGTATTTTATTTTTAAAAAGTTCCTCGATATACTTATAAGTAAATACGATACTCTCGCCTCTTATAGTGATTTATCTCTAGAATCTAATAAAGATAAAGCTATTAGCTTTATTTCTCGTATAATAAAGCTTATTTTTATTTATTAGACTTTATCTAATAAAGTCTTAGGTAATAAAAATATTCCTACTAGAAAAACTCTAATTATTAAAATTATAGTTAGTAAGGCTAATAAAAAGCCTATAGTTATAGAAGAAAAGATCGAGCCTAAAGGAGAAGAGGATAATATTAAAAATAAAAATAAAGATAACGATATATCTAAGGATAATAATATAGCTAGTAATTAAGTATAATTTACTTAATTTCGGGTTTTTCGGGGTTTTAAGGGTATAAGAAGTTAAAAACTAATAATAAAACTAAATACTTCTATATAATATTATTTATTATTTATCCATTTCAAAAATACTTCTTTTATAATAATCCTTAATTATTAAATTATTTTAAAATAAATAAGATATTAACTATATTTAGAAGTATATAAAAATATTTAAACTATTATTTTAAAAGTTATTTAATTAAATTATCTACTAATATTTATTCTATTTCTAAATATATTATTTTAAATATACTTTTAGTATATTCTTATTTAAATTATATATTCTATAATCGATATATTTTATATAAGTATTTAATTATTCTTTTAAACTTATTATTTAGCGTATTATTTACTTATTATTATAGAATATTTTAAATAGTATTATAATTTCTATTATAATTTCTTTTAATAACTTCGAAAATACTATTAATTCTTTTATATATTATTTAAAAGCTAGTAATTTAGCTTCTATTATAGATATTATTACTATAGTTTATAATCTAGTTTTTTAAATTATAAATCTACTAAAAAGATATATTATATAATTTTATAATGATTTCTTACTTTTAGGGTTATTAGTAAAAGCTATATTAGATATAATTTTAGTAACTTCTATCTCTTCGTATTTACCCCCGATTAGATAGCTAGAAACCGTATAGCCTAAAGATAATATAATAGCTAAATTACTACTTTATAATACTTTTAATTTAGGTTTTATAGATATCGTAATAACTCTATAGTTAAAATTTTTATAATATCCGGTCTTATTTAAACTATATAATATATTACTATTTAAATATATTCTTAAAACCTCTTTATTTTATACGGCTATAATTATCTTTAGTATTTTAGAATTTTCTTTATAAGTAGAACTACTAGTAATTTAATTAATAAGTATTCGAATAGGCGTATTATAAACTTCTCGATATAAGTATTTTAAATTAGTCGTATTATTCGTTTTTCTTTATTCTATATTACTCTTACCCCTAAGAACTAAGATACTAGTTTTATACTTTTTACTTCGTATTATTCTAAAACTTTCGTAATAAGTACTTTAGCGGTCTAGATATAGCGTTTATAGTAGATTAGGAGTAGATTATTAATATATATTAATATAAAGATTATCTATTCTTTATTAAAAAAGAGGTATAGTTCTTCTTTATTAGTAATAAAATTAAACTCTTTTAGAGTATTCTTAAATTCTTAATACTATAGTAAAGGTAATTCTCTAAGATTATATAATACTTTTCGTAAGATTATATATTTACTATTTTATTTATAACCTTCTAGAAACTTATAGACGACTATTCCTCTTATTAAGGTATTTAGAAAAGTATTAATAAAGTTAAATTACTTATATTCTAGATCGAATTTTACTACGAGTACTATTATTATTCGAAAGGTCTTTACTACGAGAGTTACTATATATATTAAAGCTAGTAAATCCTAGAGTTAAAGATTACCTCTTATATAAACTCGTACTTTAGCGTATAATAGTAAGCTATTTTTATTAAATTTATATATATAAACCTAGTATAACGGTAGGGGTTTTTTATTAATACTTAACCGATTTACGACTACTTAGGTATTTATCTTCTCTATTTTATCTATTTTAAGCTTTATTACTTTCTTAAACTCTTTTTTTATTAGGTAATATAGTATATTTTTATAATAATTTAGTAATTTTTATAGACTATTTCTATATATTCTTCTACCCCTATTATACTTTATAACTATAGTAAATAGTATATATAGTATTCTATAATTATTATTATTATCTAGTAGTATTTATTCGATATTTCTAAATATAGTTATAAGTATCGGAATTACTAATTTACTAATATCTTTATAAGAACTTTATCGTGTAAATGAATCCTGCACGTGGAATCTTTCTATAGTACCGTAGATTATAAACCCCTTATTATTCTATCCTCACGTTCTAGAGAGCGTGGAATCTATCTTCTTAAATATAAAAATAATTAAAGATTAGTATAGATTATATAATATATACTTCGTTATTATATAATATTATTTAGTAATCGGTAGCGAGCCTAATTTACTTATTCTAACTACTTATTTAAATAATATACCCTTTTCTTTTATATTTTACTTAAAATATATAAGAACTTCGTATAAATATAATATCTTAAAATTCTATTTTTCGAATCTTTTTATAATATAAAAAAAAAGTATTTAAATAATCTAATTAGATCGTTTTTATTTTCTTAGGAATAACCTTACTTTAAGGTTAAAACTTATAAAAGAGAGTATAGTATTATATAAAAAACGATTTATAGACTTCTTATTTCGTACTTTTAATATTATCTAAATCCTTATTCTAGTATTATATTAGTTTATAGTTTTTCTTTAATTAGTAGCCTTATAGTAAAACTCTTTTCGTTATAAGGCTTTACGAATATAGTAAGATTCGGTATTAGTTTTTTTTAAATATTTCGAAGCTATAGATTTTTCTACGAGGCTATTTTCTATAGTATAAATAGGCCTCTTCTTTTTATACTTTCTTTTTCTTTCTTTAAATAATAATAACCGTAGTAATAATAATAGTTATAATAATAATAATAGTAGTAGTAGTAGAAGTAGTATCTATAGTTCTTAATACTCTTCTTATCCTAATTCTTATATTCTTTTTATAATATATACTAAACGTTTATTTATAAGTTTTATACTAATTAATATAAGAATAGAATAAAAGTATCGTAAAACTATTATTCTTATATTTCGAGAAACTTAGCTAATAAATATATAGGCTAGTATTAAGAAAAATCGCTTAGCTAAAAAAGGTAGTTATTCTAAGGGCGCGGAGTACTTATTCCCTTATCTAGGATATCTCCGAAGTATCCTCTATATTATATCGGATAGCCGCTACTATAATACTATTATTTCTAAGGATTATCGACTAATTACCCGTTATTTTCGGTATATATACGGTTACTCGTATAAGACTATATATATTTTTTATACTTCTTTTTTAATATTTAGATAACTAATAAATAAAATAGTCTTAAGTATTATATTCTTCTCGCTAATCTATATTTTTAAATTTTCGATATAATAGCTAGTACTCCTAAACTTATTTATTTATAATTAAAGATTCGTATAGCCGGATAGATTTTAAACCTATCCGAGCTATATTACGATAAAAAAATATAGTAAGATATAATACCTTTTATCTTTAAAACTTAATAACCGATATTAATTTAATAAATTTTTATAATAAACCTTTATAACTATACTAAAGAAAGCTAAGCTTTAAATAACTAGAACTTAATCCCTATATATCTAAAAGTCTCCCTATATATTACCGAGTAAGTTATACGGAAAACTCTATTACTACCGGCTATAGGAGGAGCCCTTATTAGTATAAAAGGAGGGCTTTCTCCCTGGAGATTTTATACTATATTAACACGCAGGGCTCGATACGGTCGGAATTTAGTATAGGTGATGAGTCAGGTCACGTAGGGCTAGCGTTTCTATCTGCAATCGGTTTTAAATTAATAAAAAGATACGTTAATACTTTAAGCCTTTTAACGCCGTTACTCAGGGTAATAAACTTATTTATAATCGTAATTTAATATATTTTCTTTTTATTTATTTTCTTAATATTCTTTTATTAATAAAATATAAATTTTAAATACTTAGTATTTTACTTTTAAAAAGCTCCTCGATATACCTATAAATAAATATAATACTCTTACTTCTTATAATAACCTATCTCCGGAATCTAATAAAGATAGGGCTATTAACTTTATTTCTAGTATAATAGAGCTTATTTTTACCTATTAGACCTTAATTAGTAAAGTCTCGGGTAATAAGAAAACTCCTACTAGAAAAACTCTAATTATTAAAATTATAACTATTAAAGCTAAAAAGAAGCCTATTATTATAGAAGAAGAGTTCGAACTTAAAGAAGAAGAAGATAATAATAAAAATAAAGATAAAAATAACGATATATCTAAGGATAATTATATAGCTAGTAATTAAGTATAATTTACTTAATTTCCGGTTTTTCGGATTTTCGGGGGTATAGGTAGTTTAAAAAATAATAATAAAACTAAATACTTCTATATTCTTAATCTATTCTTTTCTATATAATATTATTTTTTATTTCTATATTTTAGAGATATCTTTTATATAATAATCCTTAACTCTAAAATTATTTTAAAATAAATAAGATATTAATTATATTTAAAAGCGTACGAAAATATTTAAACTATTATATTAAAAGTAATTTAGTTAAATTATCTACTAGTATTTTTTCTATTTTTAAATATACTATTTTAAATATACCTTTTATATATTCTTATTTAAGTTATATATTCTATATATCGATATATTTTAAACGAGTATTTAACTATTTTTTTAAATTTATTACTAAGTATATTATTTACTTATTATCGTAGAATATTTTAAGTAGTATTATAATTTCTATTATAATTTCTTTTAATAACCTCGAGAATACTATTACTTCTTTTATATATTACTTAAAAACTAGTAATTTAACTTCTATTATAGATATTATTATTATAATTTATAATCTAACTTTCTAAATTATAGGTCTACTAAAGAGATATATTATATAGCCTTACGATAATTTCTTACTCTTAGGGTTATCGGTAAAGGCTATATTAGATATAATTTTTATAATTTATATCTCTTTATATTTACCCCCGAATTAAATAACTAAGAACGGTATAGCCTATAGATAATATAGTAGCTAAATTACTACTTTAATATACTCTTAATTTAGGTTTTATAGATATCGTACTAACTTTATAATTATAAATACTATATCCGGTTTTATTTATATAATATAGTATATTACTATTTTAATATATTTTTAAAACCTCTTTATCTCGTATAGCTATACTTATCCTTAATATTTTAGAATTTTCTTTATAAATAGAACTACTAGTAACTTAGTTAGTAGTTATTCGAATAGGCGTATTATAAACTTCTCGATATAGGTATTTTATACTAGTTATATCGTTCGTTTTTCTCTATTCTATACTACTTTTACCCCTAAGAATTAAAATACTAGCCCTATACTTCTTATTTTATACTATTCTAAAACCTTCGTAATAAGTATTTTAGCGGTTTAGATATAGCGTTTATAGTAGATTAGGAGTAGATTATTAATATATACTAATATAAAGATTATCTATTCCTTATTAAAAAAGAAGTATAATTCCTCTTTACTAGTAATAAGATTAAACTCCTTTAGAGTATTTTTAAGTTCTTAATACTATAGTTAAAGTAATTCTCTAAGACTATATAATACCTTTTATAAGATTATATACTTATAATTTTATCTATAACCTTCTAGAAACTCGTAGACGACTATTACTTTTATTAAGATATTTAGAAAAGTATTAATAAAATTAAATTACTTATATTCTAAATCGAATTTTACTACGAGTATTATTATTATTCGATAAGTCTTTACTACGAGAGTTATTATATATATTAAAGTTAATAAATCCTAGAATTAAAAATTAACTTTTATATAAATTCGTACTTTAGCGCGTAGTAGTAAGCCGTTTTCGTTAAGTTTATATATATAAACCTAGCCTAATAGTAGGGTTTTTTTTATTTATACTTAACTAATCTACGACTACCTAAGTATTTATCTTATCTATTTTATCTATTTTAGGCTTTATTAATTTCTTAAACTCTTTTTTTATTAGGTAATATAGTATATTTTTATAATAATTTAGTAGTTTTTATAGACTATTTTTAT
>JAOYNU010031977.1:0-13075 GCA_026745395.1 Tympanopsis confertula | reverse complement strand
ATGGTGCCGAACAGGAGCCCAGTATTCGTCTTCGATGTTGGGATGATTGATATAGTCGAATAGCCAGGGGGCTTTCAGGTTCCCTTGGAAATGATTCTCTAAGCTTGTAGCTAGAGGTAAGCCTGCGATAGTTTCATCCAACGAAGGTCGCAAAAACTTGAATCCAGGGATACGCGATACGCTGGTAAGAATCGTACTCTTCTCGTCTATCCTCGACATCGCATCGCCCCACGAGATACGATCGAGACGGAACGAGCCCGTTCCCCACGCATGTAAAGCTTGATCGTGAGGCCCAACCATGATGACTGCAGCGACACAGTCTTTAGGAGGGTCACGTAGGAATGCCCACTGGCTATAGCCTAGATACGACGGCCCAGCTGTCGCAAAAGTTCCAGGATACCAAGACTGACTTCGCATCCAAGCAACAATATCCTGGCTGTCAGACTGCTCGCTCCGACCAGGCAAGAATTCACCACCAGATCCATAAGTGCCTCTGGTACTAACAAGAAGGGCTCTGAAGCCCCGGGCGGCGAAGATTCGAGCGTTGATAAATGATATCCCTGCATCGCGACCATAGCAACACTGAACCATGATCAAGCCAGCTGGCTCCTGGCCTTCAGGGGGCTCGGGTGAATACAGGTCCGCGGCCAACTCCACGCCATCTTTCATGGGGATCTTGACGGCCAGGGATGTATAGCTGCATTTCTCCGCTGGCAGATCAAGATAACGCGCGCCAAAATAGTCAAGGCCAGCAGCGAAAATGCCGCGGGCAGCAGGTTGGTCTGTCATTATTGACGTGTTGGGTGTTTCACAAGAGAGACACGATTCACCAAGCCCTAAAAGCGGATGGTGACAGATAAGCAGATTAGGCTTCCATCGATATTTACAAGTTTACAATCGCCTCGAAACCCGAAATCCGTCTTTTTGTACGTTTGCCAACGTGACTCAGGAGTGCTGATTCGAATACGAATGCGTCCGAAGCCAATAAGCGCATGTTGTCGGGAATGCTGCCCCGCATCAGTCGGAGATGCTTAACTCCGAGATCTGCTTTGCCAGTTGGTGCGCGAGGAGCTGGGAACAATGTTAGGGATGAACATTTGAGGTAATATGTCCCTGGTTAAAACTGCACGTACGAAAGAGTCGGCAATCTTCTACAGAAGGGATATCCTTGCAGCGAGGCTCATCCTTACCCCGGTACCTTCGAAGCATATTTTGGATACACTTTCCAAACTTAGAACCTTCCCATGTTCCAAGGTTTGTACAGACATTCGATAGCAATGAAAATATGAATTTCATGGCTAGAATTTCTGGGAATGGGGAATCTCATTAGGGCTGCAGAAATTCAACAAATACAAACATAAACACTATTAGTAGTAGACTCTATTCCTTCGTCTCTTGCAGTGGAAATGTCTCCTTCACCACCTCATTCATATGCACAATAGCATCTCTAGCCCCAGGCCATGTAAGCCTTCTTCCAGTTTCGAAGAACCTATACATATGCGCTGTCTCAACCCCATCATTCATCATATTTGACATTTCACGGTCCTGCCACCAGAACTTCCAGCCCTTCCATCCCCATCCAAGATTATTCATCCCAGTACCTGCAGCTTTGTGAAGCCAATCTTGGAACTCCCATACCTTGACAGCGCTCGTCGGCGTGGTTTGCTCCACGCGCCATCTCCCCGCAATCCAGCGCTGATGCTCATCAATATGCTTCTCCATGCTCTCTTTGCTTGGAAATGGCTCCACGCCTCTCCAAACGCTACTGATAGCCATACTGATCACGTCGGAGAAGCTGAAGCCATTGGCTTTCCCGAAGGCACTGTAGTTGAGAACGACCATCGAGTCGGCCCATTGAGGCGGGAACATGTTCATCCAAAGACGATACATTTCTGATCCTTTATACCACTCGAGATCTGGTCGACTGCGCTGGATGATCTCGGGGCCTAACATTGAGAAGTCCGCGTCATATCCTGTTGTCATGATAACAGCATCGATGTCATCTAAAACAGAGCCATCGGTAAATTCGATGCTTTTTGGGCCGACAAACTTCTTGATTCCTTTCATTGAGGTCAAGCTTCCATCCTTCAAGAATGGTAGTGCCTTTTCCCAAATACCTGGCAAAGTCAGTGTAGGCGAAGGATATGGTTCAATTCCCCACGCCGGGTCTGGCTTTCCTCCCAATAGCTTCCGGCTAAGGTATTTGATACCAATATCGCCACATAGCTTGGCTAAAGATGGAAACCACTTCTGCAGCGCCATTCCAAGGTTCCGACGACGCCAAGTAATTGGCAAATGAGCAGGCGTGCCGTTGAAAAAACGTGTTGCAAAAACGGCGCCACGGCGATGGGAGACCCAGACATGCGATGCAACAGGCATTAAAGTAGGAATTATGTCGCCCGAGCTGCTGCATAGACCTAGGACAACAACGTTTTTGTCTTTGAATGGTTCAGGGCTATGCTTGATGTTAGTCCCTTCTTTTCGTTCTTCACACGATCGCGGTATTCGAAATCAACGGCTTGAAGACATACCCTCGATACTGCTGCCCATGCATGATGGTCCCTTCGAATTTATCTTGGCCTTCAAAGGTTGGCATCTGGGCTTTCGTTTGATAACCATTACAAACAGCAATTCGATCATATTCGGCTGTCTCACGTTCGCCACCCTCGCGTTCAAATTCTAACACCCATTGCGTGTTCTCTGCATTCCGTCGTACCTGGTGCACCGAGGTGTTAAGAACGCAATGTTTAAGGACATCGAAATGCCGCGCGTAGTCCTCCATATACTCTTGGAAGTCGAAGGGACTCATATGAGATGGATATCCTTCATTCTTCAGAAACATTTTTCAAGAAATACCCCAGATAGGATGACTTACTGTCTGGCATAGGAAAATCGGAGAATCCACACGTGTATTTACTAATCAGCGATGTCGTAGCTACAGCAAAGGGTCAGACATCGTATCGTTATCAGATAAAGAATGCAACACTCACTTTTCAAGGCAGTCGTCCATGTGGGATTCTCCGTATAGGCCCACAGCCCACCGACTTGACTGCGGCGCTCGTACAACGTGACGGCGAACCCATCCTCTGTCAGCGTCTTCAACACGGAGAGCCCGGTTGGCCCTATTTGCGCGTAGAATAGTTAGTCATAGCACGTTCAGGATATGCATGTTCCATTACCTGCTCCAATCACTGCAACCTTTGCCCTTTCGACAGTCTTCCGTGCCAGCGACATTTTTAGGAGAGCTGAGATTCGATGTCAGCAAGGCTTCAATTGATATACGGATTAGCGCGCCTTAATCTGGGTCCCGTGTTTGGGGGCGGAAAGCCGCCGTTGCGGTCAAGGGATCATGAAGAATCAGCAAAATGGGCGAGAAGAGTCTTGATGAATTTTCGAAAGGAGAGCTCAACTGGATGTACACTTCACGCTTCACGAACCATACTTGAACATTGAATGCGACGATCATCCATCTGGGGCGGAAAGTGGGATCGCGGAAACTATATCCAAGGTGTGGATCATTCAAAGGTTGGAGGGAAGAAGCGATCTGGAGGCTTTTTGCTTTCGATCTGTAGATGTCAAGCTCAATTATCTCTTTGATGTGATGGTGTCAAGACATTGAACTCGATAACATGAGTGGAAAATACTTGCCCATAGGTAGAACCCAGCCGTCCATGTTTTCATTCGAGCAAACTTGGAAGAGCACAGTCAGGGATCATAGAGAAGGTTCTTAGTTAAAAATGTGTAGCTGAATCTTGCAGCTATTTGACTAAGCAAGATGCAGCAAGTAATTCTAGATCTGCAGACCTCATTCGTAGCATGACTATGTTCGGCTAATGACCTCGATCATTCATATCCACTGGAAACGGGCCAAGGGTGGCTGTTAAGACACAGTCTGGTTTCTGATCAATCACGGATATCCACATCCATCTCAGATTAGTGCTGATCTTTAATATTCTAATTCTAATTGCACTAAGGAAACTCACAGCACTAAGGAACGACCCACAGCCACGTACGGCCGGTTGCCTTCGCTCGGGCACCCCGCCGCATATCCGCCCTCAAAGGGACCCCACCTTCTTAGTAGATTACCTTTCATAAATTGGGTGCAATTCCCATCGCTAGACCTTCTTCAATTATCAAAACTGCATTCACATACCATAACATAACACAATGGCTGTTACCGAACTCGCCCTAATCCGCTTGGAGGAAGCTCCCCCACCGCGTGTCAAGGAGGGCCTGCTCAAAGCCCAGCAGGCTCAAGGAGATTTCTCACACCACCCTGTTACATTCGCTACTCAGATTGAGGACTCAAAGCTTGTCTACCTAGCTGGTGGATGGGAGACTGTTGAGACCCATACACAAGATTGGATTGCATCAGAGGTCAACCAGGAATTGCTTTCGTCGCTTCGAGGGGATATTGGGGTAGAATTTATGTTTCATCTGGCTATCGAGGTAAGTTGCACTTATTACTGCGTTGGAATGTATTTGAATGCCCTTTTTTATTTACATGCTGCCTTATGAATAGCCTGCCAATACTACTGCTGTCTTTGCCGCGCCCGTCATTTCAGTCGCCAGGTTCTTCGTGGAGCAGAGCAAAAAGGCCGAATTCGAAGCTGCTTTCAATGCCGCAGCGGGTCCTTTAGGCACTTCCACTGCTCCTCACAAGTTCGCCGGCGGATGGCGGATCGATAAAGCAGAAGACGAGGAGTTTGTGATCTTCAGCGGCTGGAACACAGCCGAGGACCGCCAGAAGTTTGAAGAGGCCGCCGAATACAAGGCCCTAACAGCATCCAGCAAAGGAGTCGAGAGCAAGCATGCCCGTCTCCAGAAATGGGAGTAGATGGTAGTATTCACAGTTTGATCTGGTATTAAAAGATTTAAGTACACGCGAAAGAAAACTTCCATGTTCAAGTGAACCGCATCAAAATAGAAATGTTAAGTCACAATAACATGAAGCATTCAATGGGTATTTTGAGGGTCATCATCGTCTGGATCGTTAATAACGCGGGGAAAGAACAAGAAAGCAAATTAACCAAATGTCCAAAGATGCATATCGCCTGCAATGCAAAATCCAAATTTATCAGTAGAAGAAATCGATTCTAGGCAATACCTAGAACCTTAGGTTTCATCCATTCTCGTGTTCCGAGGCCGAGATTAAGCCCGTTTCGCTGCCACCAGCTACGGACACGGCCGTCGGCACCTGAAACGGCGTCTTCGAGAGCCTCTTCGATGTCGCATGTTTTGAACTCCACGCGCAGGCCACAGTCTTTCCACCACTGTAAGACATGGTCGTGGCCGTTCTTTGTTGGGCCGACGAGCACTTGATTATCGAAGATCATCTTTGGGCCCTTCAACTTGAACCAGAAGTCGAGGACATGGGTATGGCCATGGGTACTTGCGATGCGAGCGACATTCTCTGCATGGCTGTATGGAATTCCGGACGCATCCCACCAAGCGAGAGACGCGGTGCGCCCCGACTGGGCTGCTAGGAGCACTGATTTGCCCACTTTCATTGGCATGGGCCGATCAGGAGGTGCATTTGCCGACGCTGATCTCCACCAGTCGAGAACCTCGATGCGACCCTCTGCACTGGCTGATTCTAATGCCCGCTCGGTATACCGAAGCGGGAGACCAGAGTGTAGCCACCAGCTCAGAACATTGGTAAAGCCGGCCCGAGAAGCTCCGTCCATGGCATCTGCCATGTATTCTTTGTTGGGGAGGTTGGCGGCGTCGCGCCACCAAGTGAGGATTTTAGGGTTGCCGTAAATGGCAGAGGCTCGATATGGGATGTTCCTGAGCCGAGATGTAGTCCAGTGTAGGTCGAGGTGATTGTCGGTAAGGTAGGAAAGAATGTCGGTGCGGGAGAATTTGACAATGAGATGACAGGCGAGATCAGAAACTGGCTTCCATCGTGGCAATGCGTCGATGCGTTTCTTAATAGACGCAAATGATCCACGTAGAATAGTATATTCCAATGAAGCCGGGGTCGACATTTTCAGCAAGTGGCTTTGCCACTCCTGAGGAACAGGGAGGTTGGTCGTGATACCGACAGCTTTTGCTACCTCCCAATCCTTCAAATGCTCCTCGAATATCATAAACCATATTTCTAGAGGGAGGGATTGGACTTTCGTTGCTGGGTTCGGCCAGTGGGTTTGGAGGTGTCGAAGCGCCGATACTGTGTCGGTGCGCGACGGCCGTACAGAAAGACTTGCTTCCGAAGACTGTGCCGCTGTTGATTTCCCTTTCACTGCAGATGTAGTAGCCGACGAAACTTCCCATGGAGGTAGATCCAGGGAGGACTCAAGGGACTTAAGCAGATCCGTCATTCCATCCCACGGTAAAGGTGTGAGATCTTCAGGTCCGTTAGATACCCAAAGGACAGGCTTTACTATGTGAATCCACTTCCAGAACTGATCAATTTCCTCAAGCTGTCGAGCGCTGAGAGGATGTTCCCATTCTGATACAGTCATACCCGGGATGAGCACAACTGGCTTCGTTGACACCCACCCGCGCAGGAGTGCCAATGTCAAGGTGTTTGTCAACCCAACAAGCATAGATCCGAGTGCGCCGGCGTCGATCGGTGCAACCAACATCATGTCTGCCCACTCACATAGCTCAGCCGTCTTGGCCTTCAGCCATTTCCGCGCCCCGGTTTTCTTATCAAAGGTTGTGCTATCGACCGTGTCCATGTAATGCGGAATTTTGTTTGTGCCTGCCAGCAGGGCCGAAGGTTCGTCGGTGATCAAACGCAACTCGATGAAGGGGTTTTGGACCAGATAAGGAAGAACGGATTCGGCGAAGGCGCTATCTGTCGACAGAAGGAGCCGTCGACGCCGTGGGCGAGCTACGGCAGTGTCGCCCTCTTGAGGCTGGGGAGAGGGTGTGAACTGGGCCCTTGCCCCGCTGGTTGTAGAATCTTCGCTTTCGCTGTCCACCTCCATCTCGCCAGGACTCGCAGCCGATGCTGTGTCCTTTTGCCGTGTCGATATCGTCGAATCGGTCCGGAAGCCAACTGCCATTCCAGGGTAGAGCGGGAACGATGGGTTGTTGCGGTTGTCGGTTGGAAGTAAAGGAGCTTAGGATCAGGTAATTGCAAAGAGGAGTCAGGAGCTTTGGATCCAGACGAAACAGGAGAGCCGAGCAAGTTTGTCTCGAGGTGGCCCAGTCTAATGACCAGCAGTTAATTGGGCGCAGCTGGAAACGCTTATCCGCCGCGGGTTAAAGATCAGACAATCGAAGCGGTCAATCACCAGATCTCCCCACCCTGTTATGCAACTGTTCAACCTCGTGTTTCTTGGTGTCTTTGCTTCTTTCAAGCGGTGTAGTGCCTGCGTTGGCGCCGGCGGGACTTTTGGGGTGGTCCCCGCTTATCGCCACGTCTCGCCACTGGAAGGAAAGTCGAAAATTAGAGCTTGCAGGGGGTCCTGCGTGTCAAAGGCTCGAGCAGAAGGAGACCTGCAGAAACTCCGCGTGAGAGAGCCAGTCGTAGGCGCCGATCGCAGAAACAAAAGCTGCCGCTTAACGACGGGCAGCCGTGCAGCAGCGCCTGAGGGTGATTGGCTCGGGCGGTCAGTACCGTGACTAAGGGAGGAGTGGATGATTTCATCTTCTTCTATCATTCTTGTATATCTACTTCACTGATGATCTAGGCCTCTGCTAGGTTTGTTCTAGTGGCACCACTCTGGGCACTATTCTCGCGCAGTCACCGCCGCGAAAGGTTGTTATGCAGCTTGTGCTCCCGCATCGCCAAGCTCGTCAGCGAGCCAAGCACCATCAATCCCAGCAATGTCAAAAATACCGCGCGAAGAGAGTTCATATACGCGCCCAGAACGCCTGGCTGCCAGTCCTTGGGCAGCTTGGCGATCTCATCCAAGCTATCTCTCAACTTGCCGATCAGCTCCGCAGCATGCTTGCGGCCACCGAAGCGGGACCACAACCCAATGGTGAAAGTGTTCTGAAACACGGCAGACGCAATAGTGATTCCAATAGTACTGCCTGTGCTGCGAAAGGCGTAAGATGCAGATGTCACTACTGCGTGATGTTGGTGATCGACAGCGGAGATCAATGCAACCAGTGTGATGGTGAGCATGCTGCCGTATGCAGTTCCCAACAGGAAGAAGTATATGAAAGGGGCCCAAATGGGGGTGGAGAAGTCCAAGGTACAGATCAGCGCACCTGAGGCCACCAACAGTGCCATCACGCCGTAGTTCAGCAGTTTGTAGCGCCCATTAGCACCCATGATCAGTCCCGACCCCAAAGAGCCAATGGATGTGCCTGCAGCCTGGGGGATCAATCGAACACCAGCCGCGGTCGCCGAGAGTCCCTGGACTTGGAAGTACAGAGGCAAGTAGAACAGCAATCCGAAGACTGCCATTGTCGTGAACCAATTTGTCAAGCAAGCAGCACCCACTGTTCGATCTAAGAGTAGCTTGACAGGGATAACGGGCTCGGTGGCTACCCGAGCTTCCACGTAAATGAAAAGTCCCAAGAAAACCGCCGATAGAGGCAAAGAGGTGAGAACAACCGGGTGTGTCCATGGCAGTTGGTTGCCTCCAGTGTTCAAACCGACCAGCAGGGTCACCAATGTCAACACCAAGGTGATTGCTCCCAGAAAGTCGACACGCCTAATTCGAGATTCGTCGCTTTCTTTCACGGGAATCTTGACTTTCCAAAGAACCAAGAAGGTGGACACCACCAGGAAAGGAATCTGAATCAAGAACGCCCAGCGCCATCCGAGTGTATCGTTGATCCAGCCACCAAAAACACCACCGAGACCCATTCCAGAGCCATAGCAAATGTTTCCAATGCCCTGCCAAACACCTCTTTTGCGCAGCGGAATCAAGTCAGAGGTCACGAATGTTGAAATAGCCGTGAGACCTCCGCCACCAATTCCAGCTACCACGCGACCGAGGATAATAACGCTCTGCGTCTTCGCCAGGCCACAGATCAAGTTGCCCAAGGCAAAGAATATGTTCGAAAAGACAAGCCCCCACCGACGAGAGTAGATATCGGTTAATCTACCGCTTAGCGGCTGGCATGCTGCGTTCGAAATAAGGTAGGAAGAAGCTAGCCATGAGAGCAGCGAGAGCGAATTGAACGACGAGGAGATGGGCGCGGACAGAGTTGCGACGATCGTTGTGTCTGCGAGAATTGGGATTAGTCTCACCGATGTCGATTTCGGTGGGCCTGCTCTACTCACCTAAAGCTGCCAGGAATACACCGAGCCAGATGCTGCTCAGAATGATAATCAATTCCCTGGTGCTTGTCTCCTTGGGCGCAGGCTCCTGTGCCTCTTCGGGACGCTCGGTGGGACCAGCATCGCGGAGCAGGGGCGTCTGCTCTGTCGCGGCAGCCCTAGAGGGCTCAATATCCTCAATTGACATGATGGTGAAGCAGCTGTTGACGCTCGGAGGACCCAAAGACGGGAGAGGGACGAGCTCGGAAGAAGACCGGAGAACGTGACGTCAGACTCCTGCTAGGAATGCCGATCCCGTTTCGGCCAAGCAAAGTATACAGTATACATTTATCTACTATTGTACAGTGCAAACTATCAATAGATCGGCCCGAATATCAGCGATCTCGCCGGTCCAAGTGTGTATTCCGATCGAGCGGATCTGCAAGGGAAGGGTTAAAGTGTTATCAGATCCAGCAAAGTCCAGACCGAGGCATTCTTATAAAGGCTGGATCGAGTTTTTGCGATGAATTGTCTTCATAGGCTAAATTTGAGAGGCTTCAAAGATTGAAAATGTAATGTGACTCCACTTGATGAGGTCTTACAACTTGCATACTTTATAGACCATGCCAATTATTTGTCAAGTATAAGGCTTCATACAATTCTAGACATAGCGAATGTCAGGGAAACAGGCTCCTTAATTTCCAACATTACACCAACTTGGAAGTGTACGCGAGGGTTTCGGTTCTGTCTGGGGCTGCTTTCATCCCCACATCTTGAAGTTCTCCTACTTCGAGGATCTTCTACTGGACCAGCCTAGAACACGGAAGACCAGCGTACGTCAAAAGATCATTTCCATATCCATGGCCTTGGCCTTGGAAATATCCAGGTCAGACGAATTTGCTTTCTACGAGTAGATCAAACGCAATATCAATATATTTTTCAGATACATAAGAAGCGTGTACGTAGAAGCTGAGAGCATAGTTGATATGCTGTAACTCCATAGGAAATATCCACAGTGGGGCCAACTGGGATTCCCCAGAACTTCTGTCACATACGGAATGCATCCGTTATATCTCGCATACCCCACAGCCTCGGTTGACTCTACAGGGGCCTAGTCCAAATTTTGCTTTTCTTCCCTTTGAATTGAGGGCTTTCTGTTGGAAATGCCGAGTTCAACAGCCACGAAACCCGTCCCGCATTTGTGGAGACCCCCGGACTTTGCAACGCCATCTTGATTCTAAACTCGGCTTTTCCTGATCGTCACTAATCACCCCCATTTAGATTTAATGACACGGCGGATACTCCAATCATGTCTTCTCCTTATGCCCATCGCAACTTAAACATCCACCCGGGCTTCGGATTATCTTCGGGACTCTCACTGATTTATCCGTGCATTGCGCACACGTACGGGATATCCTTGGGAAGCACTTGCCGATCCTCGGTCCCATTCTGTTCCTGCTTCATTACTCCGTAGTGAGGTCAGTTTTGAGGACCCATGGTGGAGCTATGTTATATATGCAAGTCCCACCCCCAGGAGTGGCTTCGAATTTGGCTGTCCCTTCATTCTAGCCACATCCCTCCAGGCTTTGAGTCAAGATGGCCCTCCGATTAGCGTTGCCGCTCTTGGCCCTGAGCTCAGCAGTTGCTGCTAGCCAGGATGCGTTCCAAAGCAAATGTACTCAATTTGGTGACAAGATTGACATTCCTCATGTCACAGTCAATTTTGCAGAATACATTGCGGGAGGCACGAATCTCTCTCTACCAGACAATGACCCGACTTGTGGTGCTTCATCGCAGAATGTTTCAGTTGATCTCTGCCGTGTAACAATGGCTGTTGAGACATCAAATAGCAGCGAAATCACTTTAGAAGCTTGGTTCCCGCGTGAATACAAGGGTCGATTCCTGAGCACTGGAAACGGTGGTCTCTCAGGCTGTGAGTTTTCTATCTGGACGGTCGCTAGTTGTAGGCTTGAGCTAATCTTACGACAGGCATTCAATACTATGATCTCGACTATACCTCCAAATTAGGTTTCGCAACAGTCGGTGCCAACAATGGGCACAATGGTACATCCGGAAAGCCTTTCTATCACCACCCGGAAGTCCTGAAGGACTTCGCCTACCGATCTGTACATACCGGAGTGGTTGTCGGAAAGGAATTGACCAAGCAGTTCTATGATGAGGGTTTCGATAAGAGCTATTATCTGGGATGTTCGACCGGAGGACGTGAAGGATGGAAGTCGGTGCAGAAATACCCGAACGACTTTGATGGTGTAGTGGCAGGCTCTCCTGCCATTAACTTCATCAACTTACTCTCATGGAGTGCCCACTTCTACCCTATCACTGGATCAAATACCTCGCAAACCTACTTGACGCCTGATGAGTGGTCTCTTGTACATGACGAAATCGTCAAACAGTGCGATACTCTCGATGGTGCTAAAGATGGAATTATCGAAGACCCCGATCTTTGCCAACCTATTCTTCAGACCTTGATCTGTGCTTCCGATACAAAGAACACAAGCAGTTGTCTCACAGGTGCTCAAGTGCACACAGCTCAGCAAGTCCTCTCTCCGATGTACGGCGCCCATGGCGAGCTTCTGTACCCTCGAATGCAGCCTGGTTCTGAGAACTACGCTTCCTCTATCATGTACAACGGCCAGCCTTTCAAGTACAGTCTAGACTGGTTCCGATACGTCGTCTACAACAACCCATCCTGGAGTGGAAACTTCACTGTCAAGGACGCCGAAGCTGCCCTTGCACAGAACCCTTACAACATCCAGACATTCGAAGGAGACATCACACCATTCCAGAAGTCTGGCGGCAAGGTCTTGCACTACCATGGTATGCAGGACGAGCTGATCAGCTCCGAAGACTCAAAGTACTATTACTCTCATGTTGCCGAAACACTGAACAAGGCACCATCTGACCTTGACGAGTTTTATCGCTTCTTCACCATTAGCGGCATGTCTCACTGTGCTAACGGAGACGGTGCTTCTGCAATCGGCCAAGGCACAGAGACCTATGCCAGCAGTGACCCTGAGAGCAACGTTCTTATGGCAATGGTCAAGTGGGTGGAAGAAGGTGTCGCGCCAGAGACAGTGCGTGGCGCTAAACTTGCCGATGGACCGGGCAGCGAACCCGAGTACTGGCGTAAGCACTGCCGTTGGCCGCGTCGCAATGTTTTCAAGGGACCTGCAAACTATACCGATGAGAACGCCTGGGAATGTGTCTAGATCCAAGCAGAGCAGATTCTCTATGCAAGCGAGAGTGTAAAACCAATAAGACTGCCTGATTAATTATCAACTTCTTAAGGCTCGAACCGAGCTAGCGTAGGATATAACTGATCAGGGTAGCTAAGCGGTTATCGCAAATAGTCCTTCGAACTTTAGTTGAGCAACTCGGCAATCAGTTATGTGGACCGAATACAATGCAGTCTTTCCTCAACGCATGGCCTGTTCCGCCGGTTGTCATACATTACTAGTATTCCTTTATCCCCGCACAATATGCTCCCCTCAGAATGTTCAACATCTTTAGGGGCCTAAATAAAGCTACGGGTGTAGCCTTCTACGATTCAGCATCCAAAACTCTTGACAATAATTGTGTCTACTAATTGTGCTATTGAAAGCACTTTGGCGATCTTCAAAACTGCTGCTTGTTGGGCTTTCACGATTATAGTCGGTGAATACCTTGAGGAATTTGTGAAGAGTATCGGTATGCAGCCTGAACGTATAGGAAATTGTATATGAGACAGCATGCAGCTTAGAGGTAGTCGGAATAGACATCAAAGGGTCCCCGTAGACAGGATCGCTAGATAGCGCTAGTCCTATCTCGGCAAGCTTTCCAGGGTTTGGGCCTGAACCGTGGAATCAAACCAGCGCCCATAGATTAAAGATGTTTACTGATGTA
>JAOYNU010031866.1:0-13078 GCA_026745395.1 Tympanopsis confertula | reverse complement strand
TCTAGTGGCCAAGCATCTCCAATCGGAACACCCCGAATGTGTGTACGGTTCTTGGGCCATGCCGGCAACAGCGTCTCTTGCAGGGCACTCCATAGATTCTCAAAATTCAAGCGGTCCGAGCTACCCCGGCTTTCGACGAGATAGTCTGCAAAATTTCCTTAGCAACAGGTATAAATCTGTATACCAAGCGAACTTACCAACAAGATTACCAGGTCGACCAGTCTCTCCGTAGATATTTGGCAATGCCAAGAATGAAGAGCCCACGCTCTGCAATAGCTTGACTCGTGACTCCTCACCTATAATCGGATTGGTGGTAGTGACTTGGAAATGGTGAAGGAATTTCTCGAGGCTGAGATTCGTGAGCCCCTTGCCTGAAAATCAGAGCATCAGCATAGTCCCCATCAACGACTTTTTCTTGAGATTACCATCAACAGTCTCAGGCTGATTGCTATCGCTTGAGAAAGCACCAGCCTGAAACATATATAGTGCTGCAACAGCGATTCCCTCACTCCGTCCATACGTATTGTCTGTTCCCGGCTCTGCGAACTTCCAAGTATCGCCCGCGCCAGCATCTAGGAGCACTGCCACAAAGAAAAGGTCGACAAGACGACGAGCCACCTCGGTCTTATCGTAGCCCTGATTTTTCCATTGTGTGATGAGTTTATCGACTCGTGCGATTCCTCCAACTTCGAAGTGCTGCCACCGGCCATGCGGAGGGATCTGATCGAACTTGTCGGGGCCGAAGTCTCTCTATTGGCTAGTTAAGGCGGATTCACTATACTATATTGCGAATATGACATACTGTGATGATCCCGGAAACAAACTCAGCTGTTGCTGGCATCAGGTCCGCATGATAGTCGAAGTGAGTGAGCTTGTTCTGCTCTGCGGCCTTGAGGACTAGACGGGCCCGTTCCCGCACGGCTTGGAGGCTCTTCAGGTGCTCGATATCCGCCATATTTGTCAGTGGATGGTTTCTAGGTATGCTCTAGTAGGTGAGAAGGTTAAAATCAAGAGATTATCTAAAAGCTCCTTTGTCTTGCCCCTCACGTGGGCTGCATTGAGGTTGCAGTTATGTGTCACAACAACACCCCGCATTCTGCCTGATAAGAGCTCCGCGATAAGCGGGTGAGCCGTTGGGCGATAAGCCTTATCAGTACTTGGGAAAGACTGTTTCCATATTTATCTGGCTCGAAGTTGGGGCTTCGAGTTCTAATTATCAGAATTTAGTTGAGTTCTGATTTAGCAGCTTGCTTTGTATACTTTTTTAGCTTCTACATATTCGTTCGTCATCATTACGTACCACCGACGCCTTGTGCTTCCTATAAGGATATGTTAGGCTGGCCTTCAGCGCTCCCTTCCAAAGATTGAGGTCGAGAAATATTCATCTCAGGAATGGTATGATTGTTCACTGCAGTGACGATGCCACTGTACACAGGATCATGCTATTGTGGTAACATTCAATACGAGCTGGATTTGGACTCTCCCGACGAGGCACGCACGTCTCTCTGCCACTGTGGCAACTGCAAAGTGTGTGTCCACGACGAAGAGCCCAAGCATGATCTAACTTCTCTAAGAAAGCATTCGGGGGAAATTATGGCCTTACCGCTAAAGTTCCCAAAGACTCTTTCTATTTAGTTTCGGGAGCTCCGAAAGGGCACGCAGCGGATAATGGGTCCGGCACGATGATCTATCGCGAGTTCTGTGATACTTGCGGGAGTTTCATACTTGAATACGGTGTAAGTTCTGTTATAAGAGTCTCATGAGTATACCTAGGCAATGACTAAGATGCAATCAGGAACACGCGAAGGATTCCTTTCGATATATTTGTGTAGGATCTCTGGACGACCCAGAGGCGTTGCCCCCAGCAGGCGAGTTCTTCTGCAAAAGTCGAGCGACTTGGATGCCGGAGGTTCCGAGTGAGTCCGAGTTGCAGCTACCTATTTCGAATGTCCAACTGACAAAAAGAAGACGTGTTCCACAAAGAAGAAATCAAACACTAACAAATGTGGTACTGCATGCATATAATTTCGCTTATAAAAGGTAATGCCTGTAAGCGCGACGTGTCCTGCATTCCTCACGCCCCATCGCGCAATGTCGAAACAACAAAGAATTAGAAACTTAATGCATGAAATTAACACCAAACGCCGTCAAAGTCGTGTATATGAATACAAAGGGGCCGCGCCCATGGAATATTCATCGGAAAAGGTCATCGCACAAAAGCGGAATATTTGTATTCGGTCGTTAGGATTTCCCAGGCGGCTTAGGCTCTCGGATCGTGGGGACAGCATGCGCGCCCGAGCGTCCCGATCGAGTAGACGGGGGTTTTGTGGGCCGTCCCACATAGAAGCAGAGAAGTTGTTCATCGTAGCAATGGCTGCACTGAGGCCGCGAGTGATCACACTCGACTCCCCACTGGCGACAAGCCTTGCAGTCCCCAGGCTGGGTCAAATGAGGCTGATTGAGGCGTGACTGGATCTGCGACTGCCCGGATTTGCTGCCCCACCAAGTTGGCCACAACCACTGGGAGACAAGGCCGCACACGCCAGACTGGCTGGGCCTAGTCTGGGCCTGGGACTGCTTTCGAGTGCCGTTGTGCGGCAGAGGCCGTGCCGGTCTGGAGAGGGATGAGCATCTTGCCACTTGGTTCATTTGGTGATGACTGTGGCAGGGATAGCTTACTGTGAGACTTGCATCCCCATAGTGTAGTGGAGGGTGCATTGAGCAGGTAGCAGGTCCGGGGTTGCTCGGAGGTTGAAGAGGTAAAGAATGGCGAAGACCGGTTTGTCAAAGAAAGGGCTTAAGGCACCTGCCGGCCAAACCAAAGATCCCACCTCACGATCCCAGCTTCAGGCCCAACACGCGAGGGACCAGGCAGTGAGATGTATGCGATTCTCCGAGTCTAGCGCACGATGTGTCAACATGCCCATGTTCATGATTGGGCGAGGCTCACGGCGGGACTGGATTCCAGCACAGCGCCAACACGCACGCCTCCAGGGGCTCAAACGTCATACTCACTTCAGTGGCAGAGGATGCTCTGCTGCCCGAAAACGAATCTAGTAAAAGGATCGTAAGTCTGGATTCGATCATCCTAGTTATGAGATTCCTCCTGGAGTCATTAGAGCCCCATTATGGATCGTATCACGGACGCCATATGCTCAGACCATGAGCACCTGCAGTCATACTATGACCGCATTGTCCACGCGGAGAGCTCTGACGAGCAGATTCGCTACCAGAACATGTTCACCTGGGAACTGGCCCGTCATGTGGTGGGTGAGGAGCTAGTGCTGTACCCGGCGCTAGAGAAGCACTTGCACGAAGACGCTGCGGAGGATCGTCGCCAGCACCAGTCGGTAAGTGGACGTAAATGGGTGGTGCAAGCCTTGGCATCTTCATCCTCCAGCTATTATCCATGGTGGCATACGTGCTGATGCAGCCACAGATCAAAGAACAGCTTGCTACATTCCAGAACCTCTCCGCTTCGAACCCGGAGTTCCTTACGGTTATCACGACGCTAATGGACAACCTCCAAAGCCATGTCAACCACGAAGAGACCGAGGACTTGATCAGGCTGGAGAATACCATTTCGCCTGACGAAAGCTCGCAGCTGGCTCAGTCTTTTGAGCGTACAAAGCGTTTCGTACCTACACGGGCCCACCCAAGTGCGCCGACTCAGTATCCATATCAAACAGCTGTCGGCTTGATCACAGCTCCGTTGGATTATCTTCAGGACATATTTCGGAAATGGCCAGATGACGGCAAAATCGAACTCATGCCATCTGATTAAGGAAGTAAGCCTGAATATATCTGCTTGTCTAGTCTAAAGCTGGTATTCCATGTCTTGATCCTGGGTTTATTCATAAGAAAAGCCCCGGAGGCTGAACAGAATGCTCCCATAGAGGTTAAATTATTGATAAAATATTGAAGCACCTCCGTCAACCATTATCTGCTCCCCACTGACATAGGATGATAAGTCACTAGCAAAAAACATGACTGCCCCTGCTAGATCATCAGGATTCCCCAATCTACCCAGCGGAATCCGGCTTTCCATTAGCTCCTTCTTCCCTGATTTCTTTAGATCCTCTCGATTCATCGCAGTCTGGATCGTCCCCGGAAGAACACAGTTATACCGGATACCATGCTTCCCAAACTCAGCAGCAAATGACTTTGACATCGAGAGCAAAGCACCCTTAGTCGGCGCGTAATGAGTAAGATTTGCAGATCCCATCATAGCCGTGATAGATGCAATAGAGACAACGCTCCCTCCATGGCCCTGCTGTATCATCTGACTCGTAGCGGCCTGTGTCAGGAGGTACGCAGCCGTGTAGTTGACATCCATGTGATTACTCAGAAGTGACGTTGTCACTGATAAAGCAGGCTCGAATCTGCAAATTCCGGCGTTGTTCACTAAAGCATCTATACGTCCGAAGGCAGACACAGTCTTCGCAATGATAGAGTTCGGGACCCCTTCAGCGGTGATATCAGCTCCGATGATAAGATGCGAGCTTGGTTGACCATCTAATGTTTGAGGGCTCGGCAACTCGTCACACAGAGCCTCGGCATCTCGTTGTGTTTGGGAAGTCCCTAAGTGATGAAGAGCTACTGTAGCTCCTTGATATGCACACCGCGCTGCGATGGCGCGGCCAATCCCGGAGGAACTACCAGTGATGGCGACAACCTTGTTTCGAAGGAGATCTTGCATTTTAATGGATGACTATGATCGGTTCTAATGTTCTTAGTAGCTTACTATTTCTATGTCCTGTCATGGTAGAGCAATTGTAGATGCGGGGTCTGCCGGGTATATCGCTCGGATGAGCAAAAGCCACACGACCACGGGCCAAGGATGTACTGTGAGTCTTAGGCGCGAAATTTTCGGAGACCCCTGTTAATGTATTATCCATCATCACTATAATCTAGCCTCACCATACATAGAATAATCGTACTCAGGTATGATAATAAATATATTGCATATACGCGGCCATATTGCACTTGTGGGACCGGGTTGTCGGCTTCCATATAGCCGGTGGGTATATGCATGTCGGATCAACGATGGCCTACAAAGTGAGTTATAAAGACTTTCTGGACGTTGATAAGCCGAGGTCAAGAAGTAGCTGGAGCTCAAGGCTTGTTTTGTTTTAGGCTCCCCCATCATTATTTTCAAAAATTCCGAAAATGTCTCGCCAGGAACCCCGCGCAATCATCATCGGATGCGGAGTGGCCGGCATAGCGATTGCCGCTCGTCTCAAAAAAGACTTGAAGTTCAATAATTTCATCATATACGAACGCGAGAAAGAAATTGGAGGAACTTGGTTCCTGAATACCTACCCAGGCGTTGGTTGCGATGTTGATTCACATCTCTACTCATTCTCTTTCAATCCCAACCCGAATTGGTCCCAGCGCTTCGCTGAGCAAACCGAAATTCTTGAGTATCTCAATAGCACTGTGGACAAGTTCGACATAAGATCACACATTCGCTGCGAAATTGAAATCGTCGAGGCCAAATGGGCTGAATCGCAAAAAGTATGGAAAGTGCATCTCAAAGACCGACAAACTGGACATACATTCTGGCGCGAAGCAGAGATACTTGTTTCTTGTGTTGGAACAATCTCAATCCCAAAGAAATGCGAGATACCAAAACTCGAAAAGTTCCAAGGCTCTACCTGGCACTCTGCCCGATGGAATCACGACTTTGATGTGCAAGGCAAGACAGTCGCCGTCGTGGGAAACGGATGCTCGGCTGCACAGCTCGTTCCCAGGATCGTGACGACTGCAAAGAAAGTATACCAGTTTCAGCGATCGCCTCAATGGGTTACAGAGCGCGACAATCGCAAATTCACTGCTTTGGAGAAGTGGGCCTTCCGAAATGTCCCTCTTCTGAATTGGATATACCGCTTCAACCTATGGAAGAACACAGATGGTTTACATACCCTGTATCTATCCGACTCTAAGGCCTTGATAGACGAGCGAGACAAAGTCACCCAGCACTCGATAAACTACATCAAACAACATTCCCCGCCGAAGTACCATGATGTTCTGGTACCGGACTTCCCATTGGGCTGCAAACGTCGAATTTTTGATCCTGGCTATCTAGAGTGCCTCCACAGAGACAATATCGAGTTGACGACGGAGCCAATTGTGGAGTTCTATGAAAAAGGCATTTGTACGTCAATGCGAGATATTGAAGTCGACGCAGTGGTTCTCAGCACCGGTTTCCAAATCCAACAGTTCTTATCTCCGATAACTGTTCACGGTCGGCACAGCACATTGAATGAGTACTGGAACTCAACACGAGGTGCACAGGCATACAAAGCCTCCTTTGTTACCGGATTCCCCAATTTTGGGATCATATTTGGGCCAAATGCCTTCCCTGCCCACAATTCTGTCATATACACAAACGAGGTGCAAGCGGAATATTTGATCAAGACCATTTTCAAGCCAATCATTCGCGGAGATTTTACCGCGATTGATGTCAAGGAGGCTGCTGAGATATGTGATGCAAACTCAGTGCAGGCAAGACTGAAGACCATGGTGTGGTCTGGTGGATGCTCGAACTGGAATCTGGATGAGAAGGGTCGAAATACAACCAACTATCCTGATAATACGTGGAGATTTTGGTATCAGCTGTACTGGCCAAGATGGGAAGATTTTGACATTTCGGAAGATACTGGGAAGAGGCCTATGCATCCTGCTCACTCGTTTATGTTGAAGAGTTTCATAGTTGGTAGCCTTGTACTGGGGGCTGTTTACGGAACGAGGAAGCTTCCAGCGCGTCACTGATCAGATAGAAATTGATTATACCTACTATGATTTTCACTTCTCAAATTTGTTAAATAGTTAATACGCGCAATTTGCCTTCCTTAAGATAATCTCAAATAGGCACTGACTACTATGCGTGACGTGCAAGACTTGACCTATACTGACCAAAAAATTCACAAACGGGAGGACTCCAGCCGAGGCTTCGAAGTGCGAAACTCGGAAGGCTGGACAAGAATTTTGACATGGGCTATTTTATTGTTTATCAGTTCCACGAAGCCTTTCTCCACCACTTGCCCCAGTGGGACAATCGACGTAATCATATCTTCAACAGGGAGACGATCATTATCGAGTGCTCGTAGAACGCCTTGAAAATCATCCATGGTATAACACATTCCACCTGTTAAAATTTTCTCATAGCAAGCTAGGTCGTTCAAGTTCAAGCTGAGAGGCTTCTCATGAATGGCTACGTTGAATATCGTTCCACCTGGTCGAACTGCGGCAACGGCGGTATCCAGTGTCGTTTGCAGCCCAGTAGTTTCAAAAGCTATATCAACTCCATCGAGATCTACAGCATCCGCTGTTGCCTTGATTATGTTGGTAGTAGACGGATCAATCACTAGATCAGCTCCAAACTTTGCCGCCATTTGTTTGCGGGGTGTCGTCACTTCGCTAACAATGACAGTCCTTGCTTCCCAGACTTGGAGCAGCATAAGGATCGCTAAGCCGATTGGACCAGCTCCCAAGATCAAAGCAGTCTGATTTTTCTTGAAGCCGGAAGTGCGAATACAATGCCAGCCAACCGCCAAGGGCTCTAGAAGTGCACCTACTTTGAGGGAAACTGAATCCGGGAGGGCGATGCAATTCAATGAATTGACAACAATCTCCGTCGCAAAGCCTCCACCGGGTGCACTCAATCTATAAGAAGAGTAGCGCTTGCATATATTGATCTTTCCCAATTTGCAGGTGTTGCAAGGCTCAATCCCGTAATGCCGATCGTCTAGGGCAGGATTGACTGCCACCCTTGACCCGATCTTAAGATCCACGACTGAACATCCTCGCTCAACAACAACCCCCGACATCTCGTGTCCCATAGTCACCGGAAGGCTCTCTCCAGTCCATTGATGCATCGATCCTGGCTGGGGTGGAAAGATCGGCCCGCCGAGGTATTCGTGGATGTCGGAGCCGCATATTCCACAAAAAGCGATTTCAAGCCGTACATCATGAGGTCCGCATGGGCTAGGTTGTAGAAAGAGTTAGAAGTTTGAAGCCAGTAAAAAATTGCTTAGTTATTAGCCACCTTGACGGGACTTTCTCGAGTTTGACATCTCGCTGGCCATAGTAGCGGAGAGCAGTCACTGAACTCTTCGAGGACATGACTATGTATCTTTGCGAAATGTCATAGATGCAAGATGACTTAAAGAGAAAACTATTGAGACAATATAATCATAAACGCTATTGGAATGGGCTTTACATGAATTATCTATTCAATTATGCACGACTACTCTTGTCAAGTACCATTGTTTGATTTACCCGTGACCGGTTGTCGGCTATATGCTCACGCCCCCGCGCAAGCGGACCTCCTCTTTTCACTGACACTCGCATTTTACCGGGAGAGCTACTTCGTACATCGACTCATAT
The DNA here is from genome assembly GCA_026745395.1 of Tympanopsis confertula. Taxonomy (NCBI): domain Eukaryota; kingdom Fungi; phylum Ascomycota; class Sordariomycetes; order Coronophorales; family Scortechiniaceae; genus Tympanopsis; species Tympanopsis confertula. The sequence continues at coordinate 4,687 of JAOYNU010031866.1, read as the reverse complement.
TATTCTAGCTTTGATATCAAGATTTCAAAAGCTTTCCAAACAACATGCCACCGCGCGTACGCGCTGGAAAAGCTTGCACGCGATGTAATCAGAAGCGAATCAAATGCGACGCCATGAACCGTATGCCATGTACAAATTGTACGGAAGTCGAAGCGACTGAATGTACCATTCGTGAAACAAAGCGGGGAACCTATGTGCGAAAGGGTCGTCGCCATGGGAAAATGACACCCGGGGAAGTTTCTTCTACGGCTGCACGGAATGATGGGTTCGAAGCAGATTCGTCATTGCCTCTCTCTAACAGAGCCGCTGACCCCGTTACTTTTGTCCCCTCGGAAATTGCGGGGAATTTGGGAATGCAACATATACCCGGTAGCCAAGATCAAATTCAAGAAGACTCATTTGGGTCTAATGTTCAAACCGATGCGTCTTCATCGGAGCCGCGCAACTCAATTTCCGACGAGCGACTACATGCAGACGAGTCGTCGTTTCAAGAACAATCGGCAAGCAATGATGGGAATGCGTCATCATATAGGGACATATCTTGGTCTGCTATGTTCGACCACTTCCTCAACAATAGAAAAGATGGTCGCGAGTTTGTAGACAAGTGCTCGATTACTTATTTGGGGGAATCGTTTCCACTGGCTATTGTCCTAGACGAATTCAATGATGGCGGTCGTCCAAGGCTTCATCATCCTGGACCCCCATTTCCCGGTCACGCAAAACATGTCAATGTCCCAAATGAATATCAGCCAGTGCATATCCTACCAGAGGATCTCGAGTTCTTAAGGATCAAAGGGGTGTTTCAATTCCCTGAGCCGTCCTGCCTGGATGCATTCATGACCGTCTTCCTCGATCGGGTATACCCTATGTATCCAATCGTCAATCGCCTAGAGTTCATTCATCAGCGCGAACAAGGGCAGGTGCCGATAATCTTGCTCCACTCAATCTGCTTCATTGCTGTTACTTTCTGCCCTCTCTCTGTTCTGAGTCAAAGTGGATTTCTTTCGCGCAGAGAAGCTCGCTTATTCTACTACAAGAAAGTCAAAGCTCTTTTTGACTCGGGATACGAGATCAACAAAATTGTCATACTGCAAAGTGCAATTTTAATGTCGTTCTGGGGAGGGGGTCCCAATAACTACTGGAACTTTTATTCCTGGATTAGCACGGCGGTCACGATTGCCGAGGCGATGGGAATTCATCGGTCGACAGCGACAACATACATGCAACCACACGACAAAAGTCTTCTACGGAGGCTTTGGTGGACCCTTGTTGTTAGAGATAGTGCTTGCAGTGCCCTAGTCGGCAGGCCATTCAGAATCGAATTAGATCAATCTGACACCGAGATGTTGACTATCGAAGACTTTGCACACGATGCAACCTCATCAGACTTCTTGGAAAATCAAGATCATCAGATATATGCACTGTATCAAGTACAGATTGCGAAGCTCTCCCTCATACTTCGGGATATCGTGATAAGTCGGTATCACCCTGGACGATCTTCAGTGCCTGCCGAGGAGCTGCACGCGAAGTTGAATGTGTGGCGAAGCCGATTGCCTACGATACTGATTTGGGAAGATGATGTCGCCGACTATCTAAATCCATTTTCGATGACTCTTTCCGTTCAGTACAACCATCACCTCATTCTCACATATCTTGGACACAACCCAAAAGCCGGACCATGCTCTGGAGACGATAAGCAGAGTAACGAAATTGCTATCTCGGCAGCCCAGCATATTTCCACGGTTGCTTGTACGGTTGTCACAAAATCGTCGATTCTTCTCATGCCGCACGAGTTATTTCACGGAATATTTCTAGCACAAGCGGTTTTCTACACTGTAATAAAAAGCTCTAACAAGCTTTTGTCTCAACTAGGACGTTCCGCTCTTGCAAATTGTCAGATGGTTCTGCATGAGTCTCGCGAATGCTGGGATCCTAGTCCTTGGATCATGCAACTATTTGACAATCTCTCCAACAGAAGACTTGGAAAACAAGGGATCAAAAATGGTCGAGAAAATCCTGCTATTAAGCTTATGGGGCTACCGGGCCTTACATCAACATTGGGATCTACCCCCGAAGCAGGTGTTTTCAATGGGCTGCTGGGCTATGACCCGTGGCAGACGAATCCAATGCTTTCATCGCTATTTGACCTGCCACCTGAAATCTTGTTGTCCGAAAGATAGTTAAAATCAAATTCCAAGTACAATAATGGGGAGGATTAAATTCGTCGGTCTTTTCCGTTCGTTAAGCTTGGTCACTATTTTCGTCCTCGGCCACACGCTCTGAAGCTTTCCCGTATTGTAGACTCTAGGTAGCAGCTTGGCGCCTTGTATTTGCTGTGAAAAGTTGGACCTGCCTGCTTCTTTGAACAAAGGGCACCGTTCAGAGCCGATTACTCCTCACAAGATAGCCGGGATTAATCTAAATAGGTTTACGGGATAGCCGAAGCCCAAGTGATTAACCGAAAACATTGATTCCGGCCAGTCCATCTTACTCATTCGAAAGGAACGGAGGACATGGCCATAAAACCGCATTTAACCGGATACACCCAGATCTGCCCCCACTTCTACCCCGGAATTTCTCCGCTTCCAAGGCAAAGGCAAATCTGGGGTAAGAAAACGTCATCAGGGCTATATGCTGTGCGTCTATTAGTGAAAGAATGCCGAGTCATTCCCATATAAAAGATTATGACCTCCACATTTGCGTGACACCGACTGGATGCCGAATTTGGGCTCACAAAACGAGTCAAAATGAAGAATCTTCAGTGGTTCAAGCCTGGACGGTCCATTCAGGTCGCGATAACTTGTACATGCCTAGCAGCCTTCTTACTGTGAATGGCTTCCTTCCACCCATCTGAGCGTTGCTAATTAGTATCACAGATTTGGCTACGATCAAGGAGTCTTTGGAGGTATTTCATAATCCCGCCCGTGGAGGTGTTATACAACATTGACCTTGCTCCAGGAATTGTCACTAATCCTGATTTTCTCAACACCTTTGGAAACCCAGGCGCTGGGCTAACTGGAATCATTGGTATTTATTGTTGCCTTGTTCTGGGATGCCTAGCTGATTATCTAAGTCTCTATTTACAACATCGGCTGCCTTGTGGGATGTATCATCAATTTCTTTATCGCTGAATATACCGGTCGACGAAAAGCTATTCTTTTAGCTATGATCCTAACGTCGATTGGTGCAATAATACAATGCTCTTCCTATGGAGTTCGTCGCCTGATCCAAAGGAATCCTAAGCTCATGTTCACTAACTTCGATCTGTGTGATAGACACCGCAAATGATGGTCGGTCGTATAATCACTGGCTTGGGTAGGCCATTAAAAAATTTGCAGTTGATATTAGACTGACAGTTCTCAGGCGTTGGTATTGATACATCAACTGTGCCGATGTAGTAGGTTAATTTGTCTCGATAATTCCATTGAAAATATTTGGAACTAAGGGGTGATTCAGCCAGGCAGAACTTTGCAAGAGCAAAGCTCGGGGTCGACTTGTGACTACTGAAGTAAGATTCCGTTGCCAGCCCGGGCCCATAATCCACGCTTGATTGACCACTAACTTATCCAGGTCCTTTTCACTGGCATTGGAATCACAATAGCCTATTTCTTCGTTTTTGGTATGAGCTACACAGATGGTGCTCTTTCGTGGAGGCTTCCTATTGCATTCCAAATTGTTCCTGCGATTGCAATAAGTTTCATCGTTTTTGGCGTGCCCGAAAGTCCTCGTTGGCTCATAAAACAAGGCCGCGACAAGGAGGCTACGGAAGTCCTTGCATACGTGTTTGACATGACACCAGATGATCCATCGGTGATCTCAGAACAAGATGCGATCAAGAATGCGGCAGCTCTAGAGCTTGAGAATCCTTTCCGATGGTCGCAAATGCTCAAGCCTGACGCTGTTAAAACAAACAAACGACTTGCAATTGCATTTCTCGTTTTATTCATGAATCAGGTAACAAGAGTCCCATCTCTGACGAAAAAAAAGCTAATCACAATTAGTGGGCTGGCATAAATATCGTGGTATTCTACGCACCAACTATCCTTGAGCAAAATGTTGGACTACCTCGCGAAACTGCGCTACCTGTTGCCGGGTGTGTTGAATTTGCCTTCGCAGTTGGATCTCTTGTACCATCATTGGGCTTGGATAAGTTCGGTCGCAGGAAATTGATGATGTTCGGCAGTGTCGGAATGGCCATTTCGATGATGATGATCTCGATTTTGTTATCCTTTCAAGGCACCGACAAAGCGAAGCCGACTTCCCAGGCAACAATTGCTTTTCTCATCACAGTGAGTCATTCCATACCACTTCATCGTGCCCTTCGCGAAGTTGCTAAAGGCCTTTGACAGTTCATGTTGTTCTTCGGTACAAGTTTGAATGCAATTCCTTGGTGCTACAGCACCGAGATTCTACCCCTGCGAATAAGGTCTGAAGGGACATCACTGGCAGTGATGAATAATTGGATCTGGGTAAACTCTTTTCATCTCAATAGTATCAATGGAAATTTTAGACTGACCCTTCAAGGTTTTCGTTATTGTCATGGTCAGTCCGACTTTGATCGAAAGACTCCAGTGGAAGGCTTACTTAATATTCATGTCCATGGTAAGCTTCCATCTTTGTAAATTCAACCCGGATATCATCTAATAAATCGGCAGAATGTCGTGTTTGTTCCATTGATCTACTACTT
>JAOYNU010031755.1:0-13116 GCA_026745395.1 Tympanopsis confertula | reverse complement strand
CGAGGCCCTCGAGTACTACGCCATCCTCATGGAGCAGTTCAAGCGGTTCCTGCTGCCGACGTGCAAGTCGCGGCACGTCCAGTTTCTGCTCTTCCACTTTGGGCAGCGGTCGGAGCGGCTGCTCGACGCCTTTGTGGGGACGTGCGCCAGCGTCGCCTTCGCCCACACCGAGTCCAACGTGCTGCGGCAGGCCGCCACGCTCTACCTGGCCAGTTTTGTCGCGCGGGCGGCGCGGCTCGACGGGCAGATGGTGCAGAGCATCTTTGTCACGCTGCTCCACCACCTGGACGAGTACTGCAAGAAGCACGACACGCACGAATGCCGCGGCCCGGACCTCAAGCGCTACTACGCCTACTACGCGCTGTTCCAGGGCATCATCTACATCTTCTGCTTCCGCTGGCAGAGCTTTGTGGTGTCGTTCCCGAGCGCCGTCGACCCGGAGGACCCGGCCTCGTTCTCGGGGCAGGAGCTGGAGTGGATGCACGGCATCAAGCAGGTGCTTCTCGCGAGCATCCACAGCCGCATGAACCCGCTCAAGGTCTGCTCGCCCGTCATAGTGGACCAGTTCGCCAAGCTCGCCCACCGGCTCAACTTTATGTACGTTTACCCGCGCATCCACGCCAACAGGCGCATACGACTGTCGCAGTTCATCTTCAACTCGTACGGCATCAACGGGGTCCTCCGCGACACGGGCTGCTCCGATCTGGACGAGAGCTCGTACCAGCTCGACCCTTATTTTCCCTTTGACCCGTACCAGCTGCCGGTCAGCAAGCGGTGGATCGAGGGCGACTACGTCCACTGGAAGGCGATATCGGGGCTCAATGCGGACGAGGAGGAGGAGGAGGAGGACGGCAGAAGCGACCAGTACGGCGAGGACGGGACGGGCAGCGACGACGAGTGAAGTGATGACGAGTGGTAGGTGAAGAGGAGCCTGCCATGTCCAGGCACGATCACCAGCGATCGATCCGCATAGACAGCATCGGGGGGTGTGGGGCGTTTGGGAGCGGTTTCTATCATGAAGAGGCCGATTTTACCGGTACATTTGGGACGAGTAACAGGAAAATAGTCAAAAAATACAAATTTATAAGTTTGCAAGCCAAACCCGGCGTGCACGTGCGTGTCTCGTGAGCGCCAAAGTTGATCTGATCTGGTATATGGGGTATCTGATTCTAAAGTAAGCTATATGTATGTGTGTGTATATATATGATAACAGAGAACAAAAGGCACAAGGCATATTAGTGTGTGTTGTTGCGGCGTTGGATCATTGCATGTGGTGCCCCGGCGGCCCCATCCCCTCCTCCATCCCCATTCTATCGTGCTCCATGCCCATTCCCTCTTGCTGCTGCATTCTCATCTCGTCACTGTCGGACCCGCAGCTGATGCACATCCAGATGCCCAGGCCGGTGAGCACGAGGAGGCCAACGCCCACGCCGATGATGATGTACAGCACCTCGCCGCTGATGCCTCCTCCACCGCCGCCGCCGCCGTCGGACGTTATGGTGGAGTTTTCGGGCTCGAACCTGCCCTTCATCAGCGTCCCGGTCGTGCCGTAGTAGCCGCCCTGCGGGACCTTGACGCCATTCAAGTTTTCCGTGAGGTTGCCGTATCTCCAGATGTCTGATTCGGGGAGGTTGAAGCCGCCAAACATGCCATTGGTGCAGTTGGTCCCCTGTTGGCAGGTTTGCTGCGAGTTAGCTTACAAGACGTCCCCCTTTCTGGACGGTTTTCTCCTCGCCCGCTTCTGGAGATACGTACGTTTGCAGAGTAGAAAAAGGTGCTCTCGGCGGGCGTGACCCACTCGATCTGGAACTCGTCGCCTTCCTTGAGGATGCCCGAGTAGAACGAGTACGACGTGTTGTCGACGCGCGGCTGGCACGGCCGGTCGAGCGTGCTCGAGACGATCTGGACGCCGTCCTCTGCGGCTATCCACGAGATGGAGTAGCCGACCTGCGGGTTGGGCTGGTCGACCTTTGTGAGGTTGCGCGTGTTGTTGATGGGCATGTAGAAGCCGTCGGACCGGACCCATATCATCTGGTGGGGCTTGGGGGCGTCGTTGGGGAACTCCCAGTATGCGTTCCATTTGTCCTCCTGGTATTTGGGGTTGTATGCGGTGGCCATTGCGGCGAATGTGGGAGCGGTCGAGGTTCTGTTCGTTGCAGGCTGGTTCTGGGGGATGCTTTTTACATGCAACTAGGCAGCGATGCTCTGCATCTGGGGTGTTTTTTTGTTAAACAAGAAAAAGTAAGAAAAAGGAAGGAAAAGGAAGGGAGAAAAGAAGGAAAAAAAGAACGCAAGCGTCAGAGGTAAAGGCGGCGCCGCCGGCTTGGATGTTGTCGCCATTATAATGCTGGCTGGCCGGCCTCTGGCAGAGCGACGGAGGCGACGACCACGACGATGAAACAGTGGGCGTGTTTCCTGAGGCCTGTGCTGGAGAGGAGGAGAGGAAAGGAGAGGCCGCGGCCGGGCCTGGAGGATTTGGCCTCGGCAAGGTCCTTTGTCGATGAGGCCTGAGGGCATCAGCAGGGACGAGATGTACTTTGTTGTGATGGTCACAGTAATTCGTGGCCTGTGAGGAGGGTCAAGTTGATTCGTCGTTCATGCTCATTGTTATTTGGCTGGCCAAGGGGGAAGGGAAAGGGAAAGGGGGGCATAAGCTTGATCAGAACTGGATGGGGAGGCTCGATGGGTTGATGATTATATTTCGAGGGCCTTTATTTCTTCTTGTCTCTTCTTCGTCATCTCTCTTTCCTGTCTATTTTCCCTCTTATTTTCTTCTTTTTTTCCCTGAGTGGTCGGGACCTGGGCCGGTCGGCCGGTTGGATCAGCGTCTGCTCGGTCGGCAGGCCGGGCGCTAAGCCGTGGCCGAAATGCCCTCGTAGGTCTCGCATGGCGGTCTCGATCTCTTTGCTGTGGTCGCTGGTGTTTGGCGTGGATGTTCTTATCTTTTCCGTGCTGTTCTTTCTGTGCTATTCTTGCGACAAGGGATTTGGGTCGGGATCGCTGGCAAGCACGGCACGATTCGGAACGTGATTCCGAGCCTCGGCCTCGAAAGGCTGGCGAGATTCTGGTATTCCAGGTTGAAACCAGAATCCCTTTGGCGGTATAGCCGTTTGGTATAGCCGTTTACCGGTTGGCTTGTAGATGGAAATGTCTGATCACGTGAGGCGATGGTTACAAGTTGACGTGCATAACTTTAACTTGGAAATATTATATCACGTGATGTTTAACTTATATAACAGCGTACAGTACGATATACGGTGCTGATCACACTAAAGACAGTGTTATCTGTTGGGCTCAGTCGATATATCAATTATCAATATAGATACTTTCCTTGGTAACTTCAGCTATATCGTATAGTGTAGCACCTGAATCGTCAAGTTGGCGTGCGAGGGCGGGACGGCTTGTTTTGCCCGTCCTACATACAATACAGTCCCCCGCTGTAGGTGCGATGGTCGTGGATGCGATCGTCTCGCCAGTTCCCTTTCTTTCTTTGCTTGTTTGGGACAGCCATGACACGACACGCTCCAAGGGCCCTGCTGGCTGTATCTAACCTACTGCCCGTGTTGGAATGTCAGACCAGAGCGGCCCAAACATTTGTCAAGCCCTGGTGGCCAACGCTGTCTGATACGGATATGCTTGGCCCAAAAGATGCTGCAAGATAAAAGAGTGTGGTGGAGATAACTAACAGTCTGATATAGGTCTTTGCCTGACCCGCGTTAAGCCTGCCTGGGATACATATCTCTCTCTCGATAGAGCGGACAAAAATTTAAAAAATATGAAAAAACACAGAAATAAAAACGCCCGCCGGCTCGAGTACGACTTTTGATCGTTCTCGGCACTTCACATCAAGTAGTTGTTCAAGATGACGGCCCATCTCTCCTGCGTCGTCCGCATGTGTATGTTGTTCCTGGCATTGTGCCCGCGGCAAATGGGGAAGAGGCGGACGGCATTCGACCCTACAGCCACGATCGAGGCAGTCTGTCCTCTGATGATGTGGCCGCCAACTGCGCCGCCCGAGCAGTTGATGTTGGTGGGGAACCCGAGTGACGTGCAGTTTGGCCCCGGCCGCTTGAGCGAAAACTGCCAGAGCGCGAGCCACGACGTGTGGCCGGGAGGACGGGGGTCGGGCGTGCTCCCGATGACGTTGGCGAAGTTGGTGTTGAGCGGCCACTGCTCGTTCCCGATATATGTCGAGAACGGCGTGTGCAGCTGGTCGCGCGGTCCGTACCGCTTGGTGGGATCGTACTCGCCTAGAAATCGCCCCTCGCTGGACACGAAGCACAGCGCCTGGAAATCCTCGGCCGGCAGCTCCGGCAGGATCTCGCGCACCCGCACGGTGAGGTCGGGCACCTCCCCCAGAGCCGCAATCAGCGCGTCGTTGGCGTCGCGCACTATCGACCTGATCTTGTCGGCCGCCCCCGGCATCAGGGGGGAGTGGTAGTTCCAGTTTTTGTTCCGATACACCTCGTCGGCCAGGAAGCCGGCCGCCGCCGCGTGTTCGAAGCAGACCTCGTCGTCCATGCCCTCGGGATATGTCATCAGGGTCATGCCGTCGGCCGAAGGGTAGTCGGTGCCGCAGACCGTGATGGCCTGCTCGGCCGGGTCATATGTATACTTGAACGTCAGCCGTCCAATCAAGGTCCGGCCGCCGGGGATGTACACCGTGCCCAGCTTGAACTCTTGCGATTCGAAAACATGCTCCCCGTCTTCAAAGTCCGCCTGCAGCTGGTGGACGTTTTCGGGGAGATCAAGGCTTGGGACGGTGTAGCCCTCCTTGAGGCCGACAGGAAAGGCGGCACTGAGCATCTGTAATCGGTAAGCAGCAGCTTCGAACGTTTCCACATGGCCACCAGGTACTTGCTGCGAAATTTCTCTGTGACGGATGGCTTAGGCACGGTTCCGTTTGATCGGGTGGTGTTATCAACCGACTGCCATGCAGTATCGTATCGTTTGATCTCAGAGGGGGGCTTGATGCACACTGACGATGACAAGGACTGGCCAGCTAAACACGGCTTGGGACAACTGCACTTCAGAGCTTGGGAGGAAAGATGATGTGCAATGCCTCAGGTCGTCTTGGTCCTTTCTTTAACCATTCCTTCCTCTTGCCAAAGAGGTGGCGCCCTCGCCCTTTTTAACCTGCAAGGCTCTGTCCATGGATGGCACTGCCTGCGTCGAAGCCTTTTCCTCTACTGTGTAGCCTGAGCCGTCGAATTAACCAATTGCTCTGCTTTTCTTGCGTGGTGTGATGCCGATGATTTCATCGCATAACTGCCGACCCGCTGTTACATATCACAGCATATTTGACGCGACCAAAAGAGCATGTGAATCCACACTTACGACTCTTTTTAGTTGATCTATAAGGCCCAGTGTATTTACTGTACGACAATATTGTATTATCCAAACTTTGGATTATTTGCTTATTTGCAACCACCCAGTACGACACATGCCGAGGATGACGATGGGATAACATGGATAGCTTGTGAGCTGGTGATGTGAGGGAGGAGCCTCGGTCTCGACCAGCTGGGGGTTTTCTTGTCCCTTGCGCGGTAACCTCAAAGTTGGCCTATACCACCGATTCTTTCTTGGCCACTTTTGTGCGCCATTGGTTACAGGGGGTGGTTTATCGTATTTGAGACCCCTCTGGCAATGCTTTGAGCCATAATCAAGACGAGGACCCGGTACTGACGGTCTGAGTCCATGGTGACCTGGCTTGTGGCACCGCAGACTTTGCGATGAGTTTCCTCCTCCGTCCTCGCTGGCATCTCACTTGCTGCTTGTATTGGTGGCCGTGTAAGCGTTGCTGCGCGAGTCTGGAGCGCGTGGCCACCGGGACGTGGAGTTAAAAGGCAGGCCCGTGGAACAGCCGCCCAGTGCTTCGCTGTCGTCAGCCTGACGTCAAGCAAAGGCATGTTACTCCTGTGTTGCCAACCCTGCTCTGCCGAGAGAAATATTTGCTTGTGTGCGGTGCGAGGCCATGCGTGCTGATCCCCTTGACGGTAGCGTGATTGGCTTCTCCGCACGCTGGCCTTGGTCCGGCGATATATATACAGTGGACGGACACGTGAAACGATCGCTCCCACGACCAAACTTGCGCCTGTGGTCATCGTTGCATGTGTCAGGGCACTGTATGGCGGCGACATCACCATCGCATCAAGGCCTGCGTGATTATCATAGTCACACTTTCGGAAGACGAGGTGTGACAGAAATATATCAATTGTTACCGGGCCATGGCGGGAGTTGAGGCCGGCCTTCCCCAATTACCAATGCTCTCTTTTATTGTCCGAGTCACAACGCTGATAGAGGATTTGCTTTCCCGGGATTGACCCACTGGCCAGCATACGCAGAGGAAATGGAAGCCAAAGAAGCCAGTTGTTGTCTGGTAATAAAGTACGCAACTCCCACCATCTGAGACAAACATGGCCTCTCGAGAGTCCGGCCTGACTTTCGTTGTTCATCCCAACAAACATAGCATACAACATCCGGCGCCAGCTAAGTATAATATGTATTTTTATGTGCAAATGCACTCTGGGTATCGATGAGCGGCCGGGTCACAAGTAGCCAACTTCCAATATACCGCCCCTTCGTGTCCCAACATCCGCAGTCGCTCAGTGACTTGTTGAAACAGGACTTGGCGGCATACAGCCTGTAGATCCGTCCTATACCTGCATACCTTGCCGCTATGGCTGGTTTCGCTTTCGCGGCTGCAAATCAACGTGCCTCTTGGCTCTGGGGTAGTCCCGTGGTGAGTGTTGTCGCCGGTGTTCTGGAGCACAAGTGTGCGTGACGAATATCGGGACGACTTTTCGGCTTTATTTTAGTATACCACCGGGGCCATGGCTGCTCGAGGTCGCATGGAGTTGCTGTTTTTGGGAGGGAGGTACGGCTTAAAATAAATACCTACCTTAACGACGTCGCTGTGCTCAATCTTATTGTACCATATTATTCTCTGCGATTGCATAAAGTGGTCTTCTGCCGCTTCCAGTTTGTGTCGGCGCCGGTCCAGCACGCCAAGAAAAATGTACGCGCTATGGGCAGAACGTCAGTATCTTTTTCTCCAGTGTCCAGGTGATGTGAGATTCATCGCTCACTTGGCCATGGTGCCAAAAATCGGCGGCTTCTCCTTTTCCTCTTGGGCGATGGCAGCATAGAGCATCTCGGCCCTGCTCGGTTCGCCTGCACCGTGCTTCGTGTACGAGTATGCAAGCGCCGAATGGCGATCCTCGCCCAGGTCCTTGTAGTGCGATGCCCACCACTGGCGCGACTCCTGGAAGTGTCCCAGCGCTTTTCGAGCATCATTGGCGCTGGTATTCATGTGCCGAGGATGCCTATCGTGTGGGCCAGAAATATCTTTTTCCAGAGGCGTCCCGCCGAGTCTGAGGTTGATGTCTTGCTGGCAGATACCAATGGCTTTGTGAATGTCGCCAATGACCTCGATTACTTGGGCCTGGTGGGATAGAATGGTACATCGAGGTCAGTCTTGGCATGTTGTTCGGAAGAGAGGGGATTTCCCAGGGCAGTTAAACTGGCATCCTTATTGTATTAGCAATAGGGCGAAGAGCTCACTATGTGATTTCGTTCCTCAAAAATTGGAGGATGGACGGCAGGTCAAGTCCGGCATCAGGCCTGAAGATATCTGTCGGTATGTGCACAATCCGGCTGTAGAAACGAAATTATGCCAAGAGGGGCTGTTGGCATCAAGGGACTCAAATGCGACTGCCAGAGCTCCGCTAGTCCATCCAGGGCATGCGCCGGCTGTGGGTTCCCAAGATAAATTGTCGTGAAGCTGTTTGGGTGTTGAGTCGGCGACTGTGGTGGCTGTTGAAATGTCATTTGTCGGTCCAGAAATCGAGTTTACTCAACTGACAAACAACCTCCAGCTCCGCTGAAGAATCGTCCATTTTGTGAGCATGAACTGTTGCCCGGGTTGAGAGAAGTTGCTGACGTTATTGCAGAAGAAATTTCACGGTAAATTTCTGGCGGATCTCTTGTCATGTCCCTCACGTGTGATTGACAGATTCATTGAATCTCAAAGCCTCTCCTCCATCTACACACAAGCACTGCCCCCGATAAAGCCCACTGGCGTGGCTGGACCATTGGGCCGATGGTTCATCACCCAATCACATCCAGTCAGTCATCAATGTGCATGTCTAGGCTCCATCGACGCTGACACCCACTGATGTTGATTTTATGTTCTTTTATTTTATTTTATCTTCTTTGGAAAAAATGTACTTTGCTGTCTTTGCACATGTAAAGTTTCGTAGTTGCTCTGTTACAGGCAACCGACTCTTATCGACTCCTCAACCATGCCTGGCCTGGACAAACAAAGGCGAGCCCACGCTCAGGCTAGAGTTTCGTGGCGTCTTCGACAGCCTAGACGACCATTCGCAGGACGGCCAAGACTACAAGGCCTACATCCATCACCTGGCTCGGGCCAGCTGGCATGGGAGCCGGATCGTGCTTCGTCAGACGTCGAGGCAGAAGGCATCTTTGACTTCATTCTTGGGCTTCACAAGGCGTGCAACGGGCAATGGGACACCATCCGGGACCTCGGCCTCTCGCAGGACGAAGTAGATTGCTTGCTCGAATATGCCGGCATGTTCCTGTCCAGCCTGGGCAATTACTTTGCAAGTCTCTTCATGAGGTCCATCATTATCACAACATCACTACATCACTGCACCACTTCGTCACCTCACTGCATTCCAGCTCACAGAGATCACGGTGACAGGGCGATGGTGACCGCAAGGTTGTTCCACAAATCTCCAAAAACGCCCTCCACAAGATGGCAGAGATACTGCGTCAGGGCCGGGTGGCAGGCTATCGCTGGCGTTGCTGACTTGAAGGAAACGGCCAAGATGGGCCGGCTTGTCGAAAGTCTACCGATCTCATCCGCACCCTCCCGTGGGCCGTGCCGTGAACAACGGCAAAGGACCGTTTGAGCCAAGTGAGCTGGAAGCCCCCGACTTTGCCATCATCCACGGTAAGCGCAGTGCTTTGCTTTGGGCCAGCCTTGGAGAGGGGACCTGCAAGTTGACAAAAGGCCCAGTGCTCGCCTCTGTATCCAGCACGGTATGGGAAGCCAGTAACATTGGTATTGTAAGTCTGGCAATGATTTATTTCTCTCACGTGTCCCCCGTCATCAATCCTCTCGATAAAGGTCAGCAATCGTTGACAGGCAGGAAATGCAGGATGACGATGGAAAGAAGCTTGGCGTTAAGAACCTGGTCTATGGTAATCGTGAGCCTGAACAATAGTCCTGGTCGCCCATGCTACTATGTTGCTCCGTCCGAGGCCGGGGCGTACATGAGTTGCGCTCATATCGTGCGCTTCACCCAGACCATACACGAGCTGATTGGTCATGGGACGGGGAAGATGCTCGCCGAGATCTCACCGGGCCGGTTCAACTTTGACCACAATGACCCTCCAGTCAGCCCCATCACGGGCAAGCCCATACGTACCTGGTACAAGCCTGGAGAGAGCATGAACAGTGTTTTCGGGAAATTGGGGCCAACGGTGGAGGAGAGCCTTTCTGGTCGCCGACTATCTGGCTGACAACAGAGACATTCTCGCCATGTTTGGGTATGATGGGAACAGCACCCCGCCGGTTGATGACTGTGAGTTTTTTCTCGTTTACGTGCCCATGAGCACGCTGGGAAACAAAAGACCTTTGAAGTAGTTGTTGATACCATCTACAATAACAAGAGCCTGTGGAAGCTTCTGCATTTCAGATGTTGCTGATAGTGTCGATTTAGCCCACCTTCTCTCCAAGGCGCTGGGTTTTCCTGATGAATCGCAGACGCCTCGCGAGCGAATCATAGCCTGTGCCCTGTCTGATTCAAGCCATTGGATAACGATGTGGTACTGTGTTTCTGGGCGTTGTCTTGATGGAATAGGGCTCGGTATATGGGCTCAGATACTGGCCGTCCCATCGAGTTGCCATAGAATTACGATAGAATTGCTATAGAATTGCTATAATATGAGCTACCAGTAAGGCTATTTATCGTAATTAACGATTGCCGTACGAACGCGTCCTCAGGGCGTGACGTCGTCTATGACAAGGTCAAACTTTCTGGCATCCTGCTTGTCTATTAACATTCTACACCTGATGCCATGATATGAAGCGGAAGATAGCTGGAGTTCGAAATATCCCTCGTCAAAGTTGGATTGGATCAAATATGAGTCGTATTATAGTCGCTTTCTATGACTTGGGCTAAAAATTGAAAGAATCCCTGATGCATAATACAATTGATTATCTATCTACTTACCTAGAGACCTGTACCCCCTAATGCACGTGCCCCCTAACGCATACCCCTGAATTAAATATTCGTATTATCTACCTATAACTTTATAGTATCTAAATATAGCTTTAAAATAATCTTTTTACGATATTTTTAATACTAAATAATTAAGTAAGTAAAATAGATTTATTTAATACTACTAAGTAATAAGTTTTAGCTAAAATATACGAGAAAAACCTATTATTTTCGGAAATAGTACGACGATACGGTATTTCGAGAACTACTCTTTCGTATACTACGAAAAGTACTATTTCGAAAGTAGAAAAAACTAAAAACGAATAACTAATATCTTCCGATAATAAAGATTTTATTAAATAATAAATATTAGCCGAAGAAGTTTATAACTATATTACTAGTACTACTAAAATTCGTCGTTTTACTACGCGTATAGTTAGCTAATTTACCCCCTTTAATAGAAGTTAGTATCGATACTTTTTAAGTTACTATAATACGTTAAAAATAAAGCTTATATAATCTATCGAAGTTTTACGAGTTTTAAGCCTTAATTTCGATACTATAAAGACTTTTTTCGATTATTTATAAACTATTATTAAATAGAAATATATCGATAGTCGGAATATTATAAATATAGATAAAACTAGTACTACTAAAGGCGAAATAAGCGATAAAAGAATCGTAAATATAGTTAATATAACTAGTACTAGTATTTCTATACTAAATACTATAGAATAGGTCTTAATACTCGAAACTATTATAGCCGATAGTAAAAGACTTATTCTAGTTATTATATATACTAGAAAGAACCTTTAAGTATAGTAGTTTAAAGTAAAAATACTTTACTAGTAGTATATATATACTAAATCTAATTAGTTAAATATAGATATTACTTTAGAATAGCTTCGTAAGGTTTATTTACCGGAAACGAAGCCTCTAGATAATATCTAGTATCTCCTTATCTTCGATTAGTATACTATATATATCTCGCTCGATTTCTAGTACGATTACTTCGTTAATAAGGTTATAATATTATATCTATTTCTATATTTATTATACGAACTTTAATTACTCGATTCGGTACTATTTTCGGTACTTAAAAGCGAATTCTATACGGAAATAGCTAGGATAGGCCTCGTCTCGACGTTAGTACCTATCTATAAGTAGAAATAACTTTATTACTATTAAATAGTATCCGAGAAGGCCTTCTCGAATAGAAATATCCGTTCCAGCTTTAAATATACCGGTATCCAGCCTCTAAATGCCGATAAAATACTTAAGAAGTATAGGGTATTTGTCAGGCCTTTTAATGATTAGGGTCCGTAAGTTAGAGAGTAAAGGTATCGTAATCCTAATACGTATAGATATCGTAAATAAAGTATAGATATAGTATAGATAGAATATAGTTAATTAAAACTTCTATTATAATAATAGTAGTATAACTTTTATAAGGAATTAGATCCCCTTTTTCTAATAGGTTTCTCTTCTATCCTTATATAGGCGTATACCTCCTAACTACTTCTTTTATTACCCTTAGACTATATCCCTAGTTTATAGGCTTTATCTAAGACCCTTTTTATCCCTTATATAGCTAGCTAGTACTATCTACTATACTATACTCGTACTAATCTATAATAGAATACCTTTTCTACTAGTAGGTCGCCCCGATATACTTACTATATATAGTAGCTATAGTTTAATATTTATCCTTTTAAAAAGGTATTATCGTAATATAATTTAAGTATAGTTAGTATATTATATAACTCTCCTTTTTAAAGTAGAATAATACTTCGTAGAACTTAGGGTTAGTAATATATAATACTTTTTTAATCTCTTCTAGGGGTTAGGGTCTAGTTTAATAAGTATTTTTTCTATTTTATATAAATTCTTATAATAATAGTTTAGTTTTTTTTTATTTAAATCCTATAATTTTCTTTTATATTTTTTTCTTTTTTTTCTTTCTCGTAGGTTTTTTTTATTTATTTTCTTCTTCTTCGGTACCGGTATTATTATTATTATTATATCTTACTTAGTACTTATTTATAAAGCTATAGAGGAAGTAGTATATAAGAAGAATAAGGAAGAAGTTAAATAGAAAGAAAAAAAGAATAAGAAAAAAGAAGTAGCTAAGAAAAAAGTAGAAATAGCTAAAAGCGCTATAACGATACTAGGAGAGTATAGTTCTACTAATACTACTACTAATAATACTCGTAACTCTCTATATTATCTACTATTAGTTTCTAAAAGTAATAATAATAATAATAATAATAATAATAGTATTATACCTATACTTTAGTATAATATTAAATAGTCGGCTCGTATAGTAGTTACTCCTCCTCTACGTCCTCGATACGAGATTATAAGCTTTATATAGTATACTTTTTACTAATTTTTTCTTACGGTATTTCTCTTTACTAATATAGTATTTTTAAGTTCTTTAAAAATATTCTACTATATACCTAGTATATCTAAAAACTCGTAGACTAAAGTTATTAGACTAATACCGCTAGATATTAGCGATATCTTATCCCTTTTAGTCGTACGTATCTTATTTTATCTATATACTTTAGATATACTACTAATATATATCTTCTAGTATACTTAATTAAGTATCGGTACTACTAATATATAAGTAACTATAGTAAGTACTACTACGACTAGATATCTAGCCCTAAAATTACTAATACCTAGGATTAGTTCTATAGTTATTACCGAATTAGTATAGATAAAAAATTCGCTATATAAGCTTTTCTCCCCCGTCTCGGTATACTAGCTATAAGGACTATTACCTTAATGATGGTTGTGCGGGAAACTCCACTCAGTGACATTCATTTAGAGAACATGTTGGCATTGCGGAGGTCGGGAG
>JAOYNU010031644.1:0-13174 GCA_026745395.1 Tympanopsis confertula | reverse complement strand
TATAATACTATTACTTAATTAATATTAGTATTTTTCTATTACTATTATAATATACTTATAATATTATTCTTCGACTATTTCTTTTAAAAGTATTAGTAGATCTAGAAAGAGAGGAGAAAAGGGAAAAGGTCTATAAGGCGCGGTAATTAATTCGGTTTTTTCTTAAATAGGAGAACCTCTATCTTATTCTACTTATTATCCTCTTTTTTCTTTATTTTATAGAGCGACCGAGTAGTTATAAGTAATAACTATTTTAATTTATTATACGTAATATATACTTAAATACCGGGTTATTATATATAAAGTATAATCGGTTATATAGCTTATAATTATAAGTATATTTTTATAGTATTTTTATAATATCTCTAGTTTTTAAAGCCTATTAGTCTATAGGATAAAGTAAAAGTTATTCTATTAGGCTTTTCTCGATTAGGGTATATAAATTAAAGAGTAAAAGTATCGTAATCCTAATATATAAACGTATTATAAATAAAGTATAAATATAATATAAATTATATATAGTTAATTAAAGCTTTTATTATAATAATAGTAGTATAACTTTTATAAAGAATTAAATTCTTTTTTTTCTAATAAGTTCCCTTTCTCTCCTTATATAGGCGTATACCTCCTAGCTACCTCTTTTATCTCCTTTAGACTATATCCCTAGCTTATAGGCTTTATTTAAGACCTTTCTTATCCCTTATATAGCCAGCTAGTGCCATCTGCTATACTACACTCGTGCCAGTCCATAACAGTTCTATAATATCTAATAGAGATAAAAGATAGTCTTCGTAGGCTATATAATTAGTAGCTATAGCTAAAGACCCGAACGGCTTTTTCGTATCTAATTCGACGTTTAATATAATAACTAATATTATAGTAAATAACTTACCGGAAGTCGCCTTTAGGTTAAAGAAATACCTAGAATATTCGATTAGTCGGAAAGCTAGTTTAGCCCCTAATCTACTAAGCCTATTCTAGGATAATAGGTTAAATACTAAAGAGGATTTCGAATATACTATAGAAGTTACTTTTAGTAGTAATCTATTTAGTAAATTTATTTATAAAGTAAATAATAGTTTCAATTAGAACTAGTTATACTTAGGAGATATTATTACTAATTTCGAACGGATTATACTATTAGTTTTACGATATTATCTAGTAGTTCTACGAGATTAGAAACTATAACTACTAGAATAGCTATTACTTTTACTACCTAAATCGATAGAAGAAGAAGAGGAATTCTACGACGAAAGACTAAAAATAGAATATCGGTTATAATTACTTTTAGAGACCTCTTTATCTTCTTAGAATTATAATTCTAATCCGCTAGTTAACCTACTAAAGTCTATATTAATTCGTTTTAATAACCTAGATTTAGATAATATACCTCCTATACCGATTTATACGCTATCCCTACTATCTTTAATTACCTATTATAGAAGATATAGTAAAACTCTAATTACTAAATTAAACCTTCCGGAATCTCGTTTATTTAGAACTAAGGAATACTAAAGTCTACGATTTAATTAAGAAGAAGAACGATTTATACCGATACGAATAGCTTTTAGTTCGGAATAAATAACCTACTTCTCTAAATTAGTATTACTAAGAGAACTAATTAAATTCTTTAAAATAAAATCTATAAAATTACTTTAAAAAGCCCTCGATTATCTCGCCGATTTATACGACGAGTTATAAAAGAACTTCTAATAACGGACGACCTAGATATAGTAATTTAAATAAACGATTAGTAAAGTATTTAAATCGGAACTACTACTAGAGATTTATACTAAAGAACCTTCTAAGTAGAGAATAACTCGTATTTAATTAATATATAGTTTACCTAAGTATAAGATACGATTAATTAAATACGAAGTTAATCCTAGTAACCTAGGTTCCGATTTAGATTCTAATAACGATAATAACGGATATCGATAAGATAACTATTTAGATTTTTATCGGAGAGGTTCGATACGACTACGTTCTTAGTTATAACTAAATACTAATAAAATAGTTACTATATCTAAAATAATTTAGAAGCCTAAAGATATAGGACTATTTTAGCCGGATATATAGACGGTAGAGAAAAGTATTAAATAAGATACTAAGATCTTCTATTTAAAAGATTAGTTAGTCTATTAATCTATCGAATCGTTCGTAGAGTCTATCGAGATATTCTACCGACTATACCCTTCGAGGAAAAGCCTACTTAAGTCCGTAGCTTTAGTTAAATTACTTTATAATTTAGCTTAAGAATAGTTTTACTATTTAATAGTTATCTACGAATAAGCGTTATTTATTAACGAATAGATATAATTTATCGATCGGTTATACTAAAAATTCGGAGTAATTTTACTCGAAGTTATAAAGTAGATAAAGTCTAATTCGTATAACTAGAATACTTTATTAAATAGCGACTCCTATTATACCTAAGTATTAAAAGTAATAAGATATACTAAGAGATTATATCTTCTATTAGTAGGATATTACCTACCGGATTATATACTTCTTACGGCCGTATACTTATTAACTACTATAGAAGTCCGCTATTATCTAATCCGACTAACTATTAATAATCGGAAGGATATATAGTTAAGATATACTAAGGAACGGATAGAAGATATTATAGAAGTAGAACGATTATCTAAATACGCTAAGAGGAATATATATTAGGCGTAACTATAGAATACTAATACTAATCGGTTAACGATTACTAATAAGCCTTTAAATAAAGTACCTTCTATACGTAATTAGTCGAATAAACCGATAGATTAGACGCGCCGATTATAATTTAATTATTACTTAAACTAGTTTTAGTAATTACTACTATTCTAATAGGAATAGAGTATAAATCGACTACTATTTAATAACTATTAGTCGAACCTAGTATAGAGGACTAGCTATTAAGGATAGTCTTCTTTTAATAATAATCTACTAAAGCCTCGATTTAATAACGATAGATAGCGAGCCCTATAGAATCGGAATTAATAACTATAAGGACCCTTTATACGTGATGCGATAGATACACATGTGTGTAGGCGTAACCGCCCTTATTATAATAAACTAGTATAGGTATCGTGAAATATAATGTAAATTCTATATCCCCTCTTATCCTATACGGGGAATATATAATTTATATAGAATACTTAGAGATCTTACCTAATAATACCTAGATCTAGTTTAGATCCGATAGGATCCGGCTAGATCTAACTGGATCTAGCTAGATCTAGCTAGATCTAACTAGATCTAGGCTAAATCCTTACTAATTTACTTAGATTATATTATACTCTATATAGATTAACTAATCTATATAGTTATAGTACGATATTATAAGTTATTCTTTATTTATATTCTATTAATTATTTTATTACGAAAGAAAACGTACTATCTACGGTATTACCTAGTCCTAGTAAATAAGTTATTCTCTACTAAGGTATCCTTATAGCCCTTCTAGGCTAGCTCTTCCGCGGGTTATTAGTTATCCTAAAGTCTTATATCGGGCTTCGCCTATAATAGCTCTACCTACTCTATAAGATTATTATCCGGCTCCTAACTACTAATAGGTCCGGTCTAATTTAATATTATCTTAGCCTTATCTAATATTATATCCTCGTATAGTTATAATTTAACTACTAATAGCTAATTATAAATTTATATTAAATTACCCGCTTTCCCTCTATACTTAATAAAGTAAACTAATCTCTTTATAATTATATAATTAGGCTAGTCTTTAATAAGAATTTTAGCTTTATTTAAATCCTTCTAGCTAGGGTTAAAGACCCTAGCCCTATATAAGTAAGTTAAGAATATACCGGGTTTAATATCGATAACTTATTAGAGAAATACGAGTAGCGCTACTCGTATATATTTAGGAATCTACTTTATATCGGTATCGATATCGTCTTCTAGGTAAGTAGTAGTTATATCTTAAATAGCTTTAATATCGTCTCTATACTAGAGTATAATAACCTAATTACTTTAATAGATAAATACTACTTATATATTAAATATAGTATATACCTCCGAGTTAGTATAGATATATTTAGAGTAGAATATATAGGCTATTTATAAACTTATACGGAGAATATTATAGTAAGAGCTTTAGTCTCTTTTAAATATATTAAGCTTATTAGAGCCTATCCCGACGACGTATTTATCGGGTATAGGCGATATATTATCCCTTATATATTTTTATAGTATTTCTATAGCCGGGCTTTCTAGGGTTCCTACCCCTAGAAAACTATCGGCTACTTTATAAAAGTCTAGGATAAAGATAGTATATAATAATATCTCTAATAGTTATTCGGCGACGAGTTTATATTATTAATATAGAGTATTTATATTAGTTTTAGTATTATTCTTAGTAAATATATATATATTATTAACTATATTATTAACCCTAATAATAATATCTACGATATCGTCCCGGGTATAATCCGTATAAATAGCTATAGCTAGGCTACGATTATTCCCCGATAAGGAGTATCCCTAGAAGCCTACTAATATTTAAGCTTATTACTATATAATCGTAATAACCTTTTAGGATTAGTCGAAGTCGTCTATTTTAATAGGGGTTAGGGCCGCCTAGAATACTAGATATCTAGTTAGGAATAGCTTAATAAGATTATCGAAAAACCTACTATACTACTATTTATCTTATTTAGGAGTAATATAGGGTCCTAAGGTTATATTCTACTAATAAACTACTACTACGAACTCGGCTTACTTATAAAATAACTAGGCCTTATTCTCGAAGATAAACTTAGCCTATTCCTCGGTATACCGATACGGGTAGCTAATATTACCCGTAAATACTACCTTATCTTATATATCGATACTAGTTTTAACTTAGCCGGCTTTTTTAAAAACTACTCTTATTTATACTAGTATAGTAGGCGACTTCTTAATAGCGATAATATATATATTATAATTTATCCCTATAGCTACTTTAAATACGCTATCCCCTCTATAATATATATATCCTACTTAGTATACTTTATACGGGTTAGAAGTTAGGACTACGGATTTAAGTATAGCTATATATAGAGCGTCTTTAGATAGACCCGGGCTAGTTAGTATCGGAACTACGTAGAATTAAGCTATTCTAGTATTCTAGCGGGCTTAATAGGTAGTATAATTTTATAGAGTATAACTAAAGTACTAATCGTATAGTAATTACTATAGTAGCCTCTTAATAATAGATTTATATAATAGAAGACTTATTAAAACTCTAGGCGAGGGATAGTAAAGTTATAGTAATATAACTATAGTTATTAAGGGTTTTTAATATAGCGTGCCGCGAGTACGGTCTAGCCTCTTACGGATTAGGCACGATCGCGGAGTATATTATTAGGATTATATTAATTTTTTTTTCCTACGAAGCGCCTTATATAGATATTATATTAGGTTAATAATAAGTTATACTTATCTTATTACTTAGGTAAAGGTTCTAGCCGGTCGTACGAGGAAGGAACCGCTTTACGCCTTCCGTAGTTATTCTAGGTTAACTACTTATCCTAAGTAGTACCGGTCGAGGATTTTCCTTTCTATTCTTAGGTATTACTAAAGCCGATATATTTTATACGGGGAAAACTATTATTAATCCGATATTTACTTAGTATAGTCCTTATAAGGGAATAATCTTATTCTAGTTCTTAGTTCTTTTTAGTTATATTATTCGAGTAATAGTTTTTATCTAGTATAGATTATCCTTTTCTAGGTAAATTATTAGTTTTATTTTTTCTTATATTCTTTAACTAGTTTTAGGGTATTTATATCGTTTTCTTTTACTTATATATTATACTAGTCTAGTTATCCTTCTTATTTTATAAGATATTTTTTTCGTTTTCCTTTTCTATTCGTCTTTATACTAATAATTCTTTCTACTTCTTATAAACTTTCTTCTTCTAGGTCCTCTACTAGGCTATTAAATTTAAAGAATTAGTTCTATTTATCGTTATCTAAGTTAATACCGGGTCTAAGGTATTAGATTAATACTATATTATAGAAATTTAATATTTTTAGTAGTTTTAATTAGTATACTAGTAAGCTAATTTTCTTTTTTATTTAGACTAATATCCTCTATTTTCCTTATTTTATTATTATTTCTTTAGGTAAATAGTATCCTCTTCTACTTTTACTAAGTTTAAAATATACCTATTAATCTAATTTAAACTCGATTATTTCGTATATCTTATCGTATACTACTTTAGTTATAACTTACTCTAATATAATTAAAAAAATAACTTTATCCTAGAGTATTTCTTATTCGTTTTCTAGTTAAATTCCTACTACTCTTATTAAGCTTAACCCTAGTTCTATTTTATATAATAGTTTATTTAGACTTATCTTAATTATCTCGGAATAGGCTTAGTATAGTTCTTACTAGAGGTTAATAATCGCTTTCGTCTATAATATATTAGGTTTTATTTATAAGAAGCCTCGGATAGTAGTTTTTACTATTCGGTTTTTTACTTCTAATTACCTATCTATTTTAGGGTACTATACTATTAAGAATTTTAGTTTTATTCTTTAATTAATCTAATATTTTTTCTAGAAGCTATTTATAAATTTAGTATTTCTATCTAATATTATAACTTTTAAGGTTCTTTAATTATAAATTTTTATAGTTTTCGATAATACTTAGCCCTAATCCTCTATAGTATATTCTAAGTACCCTAGAATTAGTAGGGTTCCCTTCTAGAATTTATTAGTTATTATTAGAAGTTAGTCGAATAGCGGAAACCTATTTAAGACCTACGGAGTTCTAGTCGATTCTACTATAAGTATATTAGTAATAAAGTCTATAGTAATTATATAGAATAGTATTAGTAAATTAAGGATTAGTTATATACCTCCTAATAATAGTAAATTATTTATTTTAATTTCTTTATATATAAAGTACTAGTCGATATAGTTTTTTACTATTTTCTATAAGCCTAGGATATAGAATTAATTAAATATAGCCTTCTAGTATCTTCTTATATTTTAGTATTCTAGGCCGTATACTTCCTCGAGAAGGATATCGATTATACTTCTAGGCTAATATAATCGGCTAAAGGTATAGCGATTTATAAAATATAGTAGCCTTTTATTAGATTTAGTAAATAATAATTTAAACCCGTCAGTATAATTTTCCTTTAGGGCCTAGATAATTATCTTCTATTTTAGGTTTAAGAAGTATTTTTACTATAGTTATTCTTTAAATTCCTCGTCGAGTTAATATTCTACTATAATTAAGTTATTAAATTTATTAACCGGGTTTTTAGTATTTAATTAGTATTATTCTTACGTATTTTTAGTCTACTCGGCGTCTTATAGGTTTATTATATAAGTATATTCTCGTAGTTCTATTTCTACTAGGGCTATTCCTAACTAGACCTAGTCTAATTTATTTAAGCTATTTATAGGAAATAGTACTCTAGGTATTCTTAAAAAAATATCTAGTACTATATTTATCGATCCTAGGATATATCGTATATCTAGATTAAACTAATTTAAATACTCCGACGTAATAATTAGCCGAAAATTAGCTCTAGTACTACTTATTATTATTATACTAGTTTAAATTAATATTCCTATTATAGCGGAATAGTCGGTTAGAACTACTACTAAGGGCTTTTAACTTAATTAAATTAATACTTAGGTTTTTCGTATTATCTATACTAGGTATATAACTTCTAATTCTATAAGCTAGTATTTTATCTCTATAGTATTAAGGTTTCGGCTAAGATATATAATTAGGCGAACTTATATTTTATAGATTTATATAGACCTATCCTATTTAGACTCGTCTATTAGATAGAATAGTATAGCTCTAAATCCGTAAATCTTAAATATATCTATTTAGATAAATAATATTTTATCTAAATCGAAATAGACTAGGCTAGTAGTAGAGGTTAAGGCTAACTTAATATCCTAAAAGGCTTTTTATTCTTTATCTATTATAGACTACCCGGTAGTAGTATACTATATTTTTCGTACTATTATAATTATTTTAGTATCTAGGGTTTTTAAATCTCCTTTAGTCCTTTCTAAGTTAACTCGATATTATCTAAATAAGTCGGTTTTCCGTTTCTATAGTAGTTCGATTCGGGCTATATATCTAAGGATAAGATACTATAACTATTTAGTTATTCCGATAAATCTTTTAAAAATTTTTAATTTCTCCGGGAATTTAATATTTTTAATTACTATTATTCTTTCGTCTATATTAGTAAATCCGAATATATCTACTTAGAATCTAAGTATCTCTACTAATAGGAATCCTAGGAAGGATTTATCTAGAAATAGGGATAAATTCCTTTAGTCGAACTCGGTAAAAATAATATAGAGATATTATAGATATTCGTTTTTTATTCGAGAGTAGATAATAATATTATCGATAAAAACTCTAGTAAATTCTTTATATAGTATTAGTACTTAATCTATATATCGTTAAATATAAATTAATAAATTTTTAAATCCTATAAGTATAACCCGTAATTATTCCTATTTTTAGTAGCTAATAATAGTAAACCTTTCTCTATACTCGTAAATTATAAAGAATTAATAAAAGAAAAACTAGGCGTCGATTATAGTAATATATTAGTACTTTTTTAACTTTTATATAATATCGGACTATAAAGGTATAAGGTAAATATTTAAGATAGTAATTCGATTTAGTCCTCTTAGATCTACTATTATTTTTCCTTATCGTTTACTATTTATAGTTTATTATACTACGAATACGGGTACCCTAAAAGGAGTAGGCTTATATACCTAATTTATTAATCCCTTTACGTATATTTCGTCTAGTATAGTATTTAAGAATACTTCTTCTTTAGGTTATTACTAGAAGGGTCGTTAGGTAATTCTTTTAAATATATACTCCGGGACTAGTAGTACTTTTATATATAACTCTAGTAGAAGTTAAATAAGTCCTAAATTAATCTATATATTAGGAAAGGCTTTAATTAGTTTAATAAGTTTATCGCTTAACGAATAATCGGAAAAATCCTAGTAAATATAAATACTATCTTTTATCGTAATTAAAAGTAAAAATCTAATATAAGTTATACCTATTTTACTAGTATTTAGAACCTAATTAACTTAGATATCGGCTAATTTATTTTCTACTAATCTATCGTTATTTAATTTATTTATAACTATTATATCGGATTTATTAGAATTAGCCGGATTCGGATAAGTTAAATTAAACGAGTAAACTTATCTAATTATATTTAAAAGTAGATTAGATAATAGAGTAATAGTTCCGAGGATTTCTCGCTAGCGGATAATTCGTAACTATAGACTTAAGTTATAAATAACTACTAGGGAGTATTCGCCTATTAGAGATCTATACCCTTCTCCTATAAACTCGAAGAGAAGGGATTATCTTTTAACCGGTAAAGTATCTAGATTAGAAGTATTCTAGTACTACCTAGTAGAATAGTAATATTAGTAATAGTTTTAATTTTATAGATATCTCGATATTAATCGTAGGAGAGGATCGGAATAGTAATAGAGTTTATAATAAAAATAGTAAATATATATAAAGTATAATCGATAATTAATTTATTTAGAATACTAAATTCCTCTATAATTAGGATTCTAGTATTTAATTAATTTATAACTTATATATTTATTTATAATTCGCCGATTATATCTTAGGGTTTTCCTAAAGGAGATATAGTTTATCCTCTTATAAAGAGCGAAAAAATAACTTATCTAATTATAATCTAATAACCGATTCCTATAATATTTCTTTTTTTAGTCTTATCGAAGATTATATTAGCTAGCCTTAGTAGGAGAGATTTATCTATAAGGTATTAGTATAATCTAGTATCTACTATAGTATAGAGAGGATATCGACTATAATCGAGGGTTAAAATACGAAGATAGGTATTTACGTATAGTATTCGAATTAGATCGGTAATTATCTAGGGTTTCGATATAATAGAGACTAGCTAAAAGTTTTAGTTTCGGCGTATTACTTTATAATATTACGATAGGTAATTTTTCTTATCCTCTCTATAGGGAAATACTTCGAAATAATTTAAATAAGTATAGTAATAAATATATTACGATTCTAGATAAGATCTTATATTATTAAGATCGTTTTCTAGGCGTATCGGATTAGTAATTAGGTTAGTAGATTTATTATCCTCCTATTCGGAATTAGGGTTTTCGTATTCTTTTTCGTCTAAATCCTTATCTAATATTAAATATTCTTCTACTATTTCTTTAATAACTTAGAATCTTTAATTCTCGAGATTAATAATATAGGAGTCCTCTTTAGGGTATATACTAATAGTAGTAATAATATAATTAACTATATTCGTTCTTTCTTTTCCCTTAAAAGTAGTTCGCTATTATAAGCCGGATCTACTAGTCCTTCCCTCTTATATTTAATTTTACTTATTTTAGGTTAGTTCTAATTTAATTAGTTAGTATTTATAGTAGTCTAAGCTATATCGAAACCCGTTATTAACTCGGCGGAGTTATTACGGATTATAGTCCTATCTCGGTTAGTCTTATTATCTTAGTCGACGATTAGGGTCTTATTTAGTTATCGGCTAACTAAAATTAGTATACTTATATCGTAGTATTCTATTAGGCTCGTATATTTCTCGGATTACTCTAAATTCTAGGTATTTTCTAGATATTCTTAATTAAAAGTCGTATTACTTTCTTAAGAAATTACTAATAACTATATATTTCTATCCTTCTTATAATAGTACTAAGGTAGTTCTAACCTAATTAATAGTATCTAACTCGAATTAAAGTATATAAATAGTTCCTATTAGGTTAGGATTAATTTTATAGAATATTATTATACTATAGTTTCTAGTAGGCTCTCCGGAGAGTTCGATAAATCGTAGAGTATCTATTACTTATAATATAATATCTACCTTATAGAAAACGTAATTAAATATATAAAGTTTATATTAGGCTTATCGTATTACTATATCTAAGCTTATAAGCTATCGTTCTCTTAAAAAGTCTTTTTATATAGTTATTACTCGAAAAGTACTCTAGTTCTAGTTCTCGTTTCTAACTAATTAGGAATCTAGTATATAGTAGTCCTCCTCGCTTAGGTTTTAAGTATACTAATAATTAGTATAGTTTATAAGACTCTTATATAGATTTCTAGCTATAGTATATCGAGTAAGGGATCCGCTCCTAGCTATTTAGTTTATAGTACTAATAAAAGTATTTATATTTCTAAAGATATATCCTTTAGTATTATATTCGTCTTACTTATCTCCTTATACTATATATAGTAGATCGAATACTCCTAAATCTTTAGTTTTAAATAATATATCTAATTTATCTTATAATTTATAGTACTTACGGGATTAGTAGTACTCGTCGTCGGAGTAGTCTAATAAATCTAGGTTATTATCTAGCTAATTACCTCGTTCTTTATAATACTAGTAAGGCTAGTTATAGTATTAGGGATATCCGGGTTTTTTATTATTATTAAAAGAGCTATTACTACTTTTATTTAATAGCCCTCTACTAGGTATTCATTAGGCGAGCTATTCGTAATATCTCTTTAGTAAAAGGGGAGTTAAGCTAATTTAATTAGGTTATTATATAGCCTACTATTATAGTAAATTAGTAGGAATATCCCTAATACCCGGTATAAATATAATACTAAGGTAAAGCTCTACTTTACTTATATTCCCTAGTAAAATAGGAGGACTTTATTCGGGGTATATAAGGTATTCTTCTACTATATAAGTCGAGTCCTACTTATTAGCTATTTCTAGTTTAATTAACCTTTTTTTAATAGTTTTTTTTCCCTAATATCGTCTAGCCCTAGATAGCCCTAGTTCTATAGAGTCGGTTCCCTACTAGTTAAATTCTAGTAGGTCCTTATCTTTTAGTTCGATTAGTATTTCTTTTTTATTTAGAGAGGATTTCTCTAGCTCTTCTATATTACGAATAGTTTTAGTAGTAGATATATTAATAAGTAATAATATAAGAAATTCGTATCTATTTATTAGTTTTCTAGCTTATTTAAATATTAATCGGAAATTAATTTCTATAAGTTAGTCTAGTCGATTTAGAATTAAGTAATCGGGGGAAGATACTTCTAGCTTATAAATAGATAAAGTTTTCGTATATCCTTCTTTAATAATTTACTCGCTTCTACTAATAGTAGGTTTTATAAAGAAAGATCCTAGTAAATAATATATTACTCGTACTAGTTTATACTAGAATCTAGTCTTATTAATTTAATCTTCCCCTTTTTTCCGAGCTATTATATTAACTCTAAATCCTTTATATAAGGATATAGTAGGGCCGATATAGCCTAATTCCGGTTCGTAGAGAGCTCTTATTATATTTCTACTCGAATTTAAATTTAGACTAAGCTAGAATAGCTATTATACGATATTTAGACTTATAATTATATTTATTACTAGTATATTACTTATCCGGCTTAAATAAGATCGGTACGAAGTCGGGATTAATATAAAAGGTAGTTTATAAAATACTATTTCTATTCTTTAGCCTAGCGTACCTAGTAGGTTATCTAATTCCTATACCGAATTAATTACTTTATATAGTTTAATTCTAAAAATATCCTTAATCTATTAGTATAAATAATTCCTTTTTATTTTTTCTTTAATTTCCTAAAAAGCTATTAGTATTTTACTCGTTTACTTAATTATTTTTAGGGTAATCGTATTAATCCGAAGTTTAACTAATATACTTAGTAGCTATAATATCCGAGTTTTAGATCTTTTTAATAAAACGTATATACTTTAAATATATCTCTATACTAAAGTATATTTAGAGAATAGATATTATCGCCGAATAAAAGTAAACTATTCCCGAGTAGCTTTATAGTATACCGTCTAGAAAATAAGTAATTCTTCTAATACTTCTATATCTTTATCTCTAATAAAATTAGTTATAATTAACTTCGATATTACCTATTCCTAGTATAGTTCTTAGAGTTATTAGTAGATTTAAAAGATTTATCGAATATCCTAAGCTATAGCGGGAATAGGGGTCTCGAGTTTAGGTAGTCTTTTAATTAGTATATCTATATCGGAGGCTAGATTAATTAGAACTATTCGTACTCGAGGGCCTATCGGGCTTAATTACTTAGGAGGTAAGAGTATCCTAGATTACTCGACTAAGAGATTTCTCGATTTTAGTAGTACTACTATTTAAT
>JAOYNU010031533.1:0-13206 GCA_026745395.1 Tympanopsis confertula | reverse complement strand
TGCTCGAACAATATCGGCAAAAAGGAGTTGGAATGCTTGTCTCACGGCCGACGAACGAGCCTGTGCGGCGTGAGGGTTGTCGTATCAGCTCACTGCTTGACCTGCGTAAGTATGTGGTAGGTAGCAAGAAATGCTGATTCGTTTCTGTACACGCTGTGTGACGTTTCTCTCACCTCCAACGAAGGAACACCATCTTCTTGCTCGTCCTCGGCAGCCGTAGCAATTTCTGCGTCTACATTTGCGCCGGCCCCCGCGATTTGAGAAGGCAACGCCTCGGGGAACCAGCCATACTCTTCAAAGTCAACCTTGAATTCTCCCAGACCATTCTGTGAGACAGTGACTCCTTCTGAACGCAGGGCGGCCGCCTGGCTTCGAGACCCGGATGGGTGTGACCTGAGAAATACGATGTTAGCCAACCTCTTAATCATCATAAATCATCATGACTGATATCACAACAGCGACTGGTGGATATAAAAAACCGGCTTTTTACCTTGGCGAGATTGTGCCTTTGGCGTTGATCACCCGTTGCCACGGCACATTCTCATAGTTAAAACGTGCGGCTTGGTCGTTCGGTAGATGCTTTAAACAAACACCTACTTGCCTCGGCCGTTGTACTGTGAGCAAGCGAGTCAGTAACGGTTGCACGCATGCATCAAGCACCGTGTCACACCCCGTCCAGGCAGAGCAGAAAGTGTGCATGGGCGCAGAGCAGGAATAAGATCCAGGTCAGGCATTCCAGAAACACGGAGGGGCGAGGATGGCTAGGAAAAGGTGAGAGGGGTGGTGGGGGGGGGAGCGGGATCTAACGGGTTCCGACAAGCGCGGCGATATGGCCATATGTTGTCACTTTGCCGTGAGGTATTTCCTGGACGGCCAGGTAAACGGCAATGAAGAAGGCAGCAGCCTCCTCTGATTGAGGCATTACAGCGCAGTTTTGAAAAGTTGCAGCCCGGATGCTGTGGAGTGTCTGATGATGGATGGATCAGAAGAGCAAGGGGCTCAATTGCTTGCTTTCAGGCAGCTGACGTAAGGCTGCTGCATCCAACATGAGGTGATGGGGTGGCTAGTGCAGTGCTCTGTGTGGCTCGTAGTGATCAGCCAATCAACGGGATGAACCAGCCAAGCCGAGCAAACGGGAAGCCTTGGATAGGCTTTCCTTGGGCAGAATGACCTCACGGCAACATCTTCTCGGAGCTGCAGCAACGGCTCCAACGACTAACGCTTAAATCTTTTTAGGCCCAGTAGCAAGAATCTCAACGTCGTGGTCGTCTCGCCCGAGTACACGGCGACGGCCCCAAGGCTCGCTCGAACAAGTTGCCACCTGGGAAGTCCGACTCGGCATTATCCCCGTCACAAATCCCCCCCATCTACTTACAGCTTCTTAACAATTGAGTTTGCTTCTATTGCCTTTGTTATAGAAATCATTCTTTCCAGCTATCAACTGCATATAACCTGTCCCAGTCGCACTCCAGTCTCTGTGCTACTGACATGGCCCCCGCCGCCATCATTCCTCAGGCCGACCTCGATTCTCTCACAAATATCTCAAGCAGCTACGATGACACTCTCCGTTTCTACCTCAACGGCACGCGGGTTGTTCTCGATGAGATTGATCCCGAAGTCACGCTCCTTGAGTATTTGCGTGGCATTGGCCTGACTGGCACGAAGCTGTATGGACCCCTCGCTCCCAGCGGCCTGTGACTTCTAGTTGCAGCCTCGTCTCTGTTGACTCACTACTGACTTGCCCCCCTCCCCCTCCCCCCAGTGGTTGTGGAGAGGGTGGCTGTGGTGCCTGTACTGTTGTTATCAGCCAGTTCAACCCAACTACCCGAGAAATTTATCACGCGAGCGTCAATGCTTGTCTTGCGCCACTCGTCTCCCTTGACGGCAAGCACGTCATCACAGTGGAAGGAATCGGGACGACCAAGAGGCCACACCCGGTCCAGGAGCGTATCGCCAAGAGCAACGGCAGCCAATGCGGGTTCTGCACGCCGGGGATTGTGATGAGCTTGTACGCTCTCGTGCGGAACAATCCGAGCCCGCAGCCGGACGACGTCGAGGAGGCATTTGATGGAAACCTGTGCCGGTGTACGGGCTACAGGCCTATCCTCGATGCAGCGCAAACGTTTGGTGCTCGGGCAGGAGGATGTGGAAAGGCGAAAGCCAACGGCGGCGGCAGCGGGTGCTGCATGGAGGCGAATGGCGATGGCAAATGCTGCATGGACGAGCTGGTTGACGGGATGGACGGAGCCTCTTTAAAAAAACAATTTACCCCCCCGGGCTTCATCGAGTACAGCCCCGACACGGAGCTGATATTCCCGCCCTCGTTGAAAAGGCACGAGTCAAAGCCGTTGGCGTTTGGCAACAAGAGGAGGAAATGGCTCCGGCCCGTCACCCTGGAGCAGCTGCTTCAGATCAAGAGCGTCTGCCCTTCAGCAAAAGTAATCGGAGGCAGCACAGAGACGCAGATTGAAACCAAATTCAAGGCCATACAGTATCCGGTCTCGATATTCGTTGGCGACATTCCCGAACTGAGACAGTACGAGTTCAAGGACGACCACGTCGAGATTGGCGGTAATGTGGTGCTGACCGATGTCGAGCGCATCTGCCACGAGGCCATCCTCCGCTATGGCAAGGAGAGGGGTCAGGTATTCGAAGCCATGCTGAAGCAGCTGAGATACTTTGCCGGCAGACAGATTCGCAACGTCGGCACACCTGCCGGTAACCTCGTGACTGCGTCGCCCATCTCAGACATGAATCCCGTGCTCTGGGCCGCAAACGCTGTCCTTGTGACCAAGTCACTGTCCCGGGGGGAGGAGGAGATCCCAATGGGCAGCTTTTTCAAGGGCTACCGCCTGACAGCTCTTGCTCAGGATTCCGTCATCACTTCGATACGGATACCTGTTGGCGTGCCAAAGGGGGAATTCTTCCGCGCGTACAAACAATCCAAGAGGAAGGACGACGACATCGCCATTGTGACCGCAGCGCTGCGGATCAGGCTGAATGACGACGGTGTTGTCGACGACTCCACGCTGGTGTACGGAGGCATGGCACCCATGACGGTCGCGGCGGTCCGGACCCAGGACTTTTTGAAAGGCCGGAGACTGGCACATCTCGAGACCATCGAAGGAGCCATGGATGCTCTCGGCAGAGACTTTGACTTGGGCTTCAGCGTCCCGGGAGGGATGGCGTCGTACCGCAAATCCTTGGCGTTGGGCTTCTTCTACCGATTCTATCACGACATAATGAGGTGTCTGGACGCGGACGCGAACGCGAACGCGCAAGCCGACGGGGGGACGACCACGGACACGCACGTCGTGGGAGAGATTGAGCGGGAGATTTCGACCGGCGCCAAGGATATGGATGCCGCTACCGAGTACAAACAGGCCGTCGTGGGCCAGGCCAACACCCATCTCGCGGCGTTGAAACAGGTCTGCGGCGAGGCAAAATATACCGACGATATCCCGCCGTTGAAGAACGAGCTGTTTGGATGCTTTGTCCTGTCCACAAAACCCCATGCAAAGATCAAGTCCATAGACTATTCCGCTGCCATGGACATGCCCGGCGTCGTTGACACGGTTGACAGGCATGACCTGGCTTCCCCGGAACTGAACCGTTGGGGTTCTCCCTACCAAGACGACCTTTTCTTCGCCGAGGACGAGGTTCACACTGCCGGCCAAATCATCGCCATGATACTTGCAACCTCGGCAAACCGGGCCGCCGAGGCAGCAAGGGCGGTCAAGGTCGAGTACGAAGAGCTGCCGGCCGTCCTGACCATCGAGGACGCCATTGAGCAGGAGAGCTTCCACAAGCACTATCGCGAGATCAAGAAAGGCGACACTGAGGCAGCGTTCAAGACTTGCGACCACATTTTCACGGGAATCGCCAGAATAGGCGGTCAGGAGCACTTTTACCTCGAGACCCAGGCCTGCTTGGTCGTGCCCAAGCTGGAGGACGGCGAGCTTGAGGTGTTTGCCAGCACGCAGAACACGACCGAGACGTGAGTACCATTGTATGTGTACAGCAGCTATCCCTTACCAGAACTGACGTTGTCGTCCCTACGCAGGCAAGCGTACGCTTCCCGGATCTGCGGGGTCCAGGCGAACAAGGTGGTTGTCCGGGTCAAGCGGATGGGGGGCGGCTTTGGCGGGAAGGAGACACGTTCGGTGCCTCTGAGCTCCATCGTTGCGCTTGCGGCTCAGAAGACGGGACGTCCTGTGCGGTACATGCTGACGCGCGAGGAGGACATGGTCACCTCTGGCCAGCGGCATCCTTTCCTGGGCAAGTGGAAGGTCGGCGTCAACAAGGATGGCAAGATTCAGGCCGTCGACATTGACATCTTCAGCAATGCCGGCTGGTCGATGGATCTCAGTGGCGGCGTGCTGGAGCGTGGCATGACTCACTCGGACAACTGCTATCGAAGCCCCAACGTCCACGTGCGTGGACGCTGCTGCAAGACAAACACCATGTCCAACACGGCGTTCCGAGGGTTCGGCGGCCCGCAGGGACTGTTCATCGCCGAGACGTACATGGAGGAGATCGCAGACCAGCTGGGCATGCCCGTGGAGCGCTTCAGGGAGATCAACTTTTACGAGGAGGGCGAGCTGACCCACTTCAACAACTGCCTGACCGACTGGCACGTGCCGCTGATGTGGAAGCAGGTGCAAGAGGAGGCCGATTATGCGGCCCGCAAGAAGGCGATTGAACAGTTCAACGCGTCCAGCAAGTGGCGCAAGCGCGGTCTCTCGTGCATCCCGACAAAGTTTGGCATCTCTTATACCGCCATTTTCTTCAACCAGGCCGGCGCGCTCGTCCACATCTACCACGACGGGTCGGTGCTCCTGGCCCACGGGGGCACCGAGATGGGCCAAGGACTGCACACAAAGATGACGCAGATCGCGGCCCAAGCCCTCGGGGTGCCGTTTGATAGTGTCTTCATATCGGAGACGGCCACAAACACGGTGGCCAACGCCTCCCCCACGGCGGCATCCGCGTCGTCCGATCTGAACGGCTACGCCGTCTTCAACGCCTGCGAGCAGCTCAACCAGCGGCTCGCGCCGTACCGCGAGAAGCTTGGCCCGGACGCCACCATGAAGGAGCTCGCGCACGCGGCCTACTTTGATCGCGTCAACCTATCGGCACAGGGCTTCTACAAGACACCCGAGATCGGGTACACGTGGGGGGAGAATACGGGGAAAATGTTCTTTTACTTCACGCAGGGCGTCGCGGCCACCGAAGTCGAGGTGGACACTCTGACAGGCACGTGGACGTGCTTGCGAGCCGACATCAAGATGGATGTTGGCCGCAGCATCAACCCGGCCATCGACTACGGGCAGATCGAAGGCGCGTTCGTGCAAGGCATGGGGCTCTTCACGATGGAGGAGTCCCTGTGGCTGCGCAACGGCCCGCTGGCCGGCAACCTGTTCACTCGCGGACCCGGCGCGTACAAGATCCCCGGGTTCAGGGACATACCCCAGACGTTCAACGTCAGCCTGCTGAAGGGGGTGGAGTGGAAGGAGCTGCGGACGATTCAGCGCAGCAAAGGGGTGGGCGAGCCCCCGCTGTTCATGGGCAGCTCGGTTTTCTTTGCCATCAGAGACGCTCTCAAGGCGGCGCGGGCGGACTACGGGGTGGGTGCCACCATCGTTGGCCGCCAGGACGACCAGCAGGACGGAAACGGAAACGGAAACGGACACGGA
Source organism: Tympanopsis confertula (assembly GCA_026745395.1). Classification (NCBI taxonomy): domain Eukaryota; kingdom Fungi; phylum Ascomycota; class Sordariomycetes; order Coronophorales; family Scortechiniaceae; genus Tympanopsis; species Tympanopsis confertula. The sequence goes on along the minus strand of JAOYNU010031533.1, from coordinate 7,510 downwards.
CATGGGCACGACGGGGCGGCCGAGAAGGATGGCCTGCTGAGGTTGGAGAGTCCAGCAACGGCAGAGCGTATCAGGCTGGCCTGCTCGGATCCCATCGTCGAGCGGGCGAGAGTACAGGCAGCCGACGGCGAGCGGAGTTGGTTTGTGGCGATCTGATTTGAGCGAGATACTGGATACATGACCAGATACTGACCCGTGCCCTTGCTGGTGAGAGTAACCGGAAGAACTTTTCCTTTGCCGGTCAGCAAGCAGCAAGGGTCGTTGGTTTTTCTTTTTCCTTTTCTTCTTCTTCTTCTTCTTCTTCTTTCCTGCTTTCTTCCTTTTTTCTGCTGCAGAATCGAATCAAATTAGTGCCACCGTTCTTGCGAGACGGTCTAACTAGTTGGAGAAAGCCGAGGGACATGTGCAAAGGCGTCATCCCGAATGGAACGCTGTATCGAGTGGGATCGAGAGAAAGGCGAAACCTGGAAAGTTATCCAGGCTAGTACGGAAAAGCAAGCCGGGCCGGGATTCATGGCTAGGTGCTGAAAAGATTTCTAAGCTTTGGGACAGTGCCCCCCAACAAGCCCGACTTGGTGGCCGTCTTCACTGCCAAATGGGGGTTTTGCTGATGCTGAGGAAAAGAGCCGATGGCTTGAATAGCTGATTTGGAGATGGCAACGCCAAGGTGAGAGGCGAGGTGAGAGGTGCGGTGAGAGGTGAGACAGAGGCACGTGAGAGAGTGGGGGTATCTATCTATCCAGATAGATACGTACTCCGGACAGAAACAAATGACACGCTGTGATCGGCAGCTCTGGTGAAAGAGAGTTGCCATTTGTTCTTCCCACGCCTGATGGGCAAGTTATCACTACTATTTTACTATTTTAGCGGTGCTGTGGTGCACAAGTCAGTTGATACGAACCAGTTTGCTACCCACTGGAGGCGCAGGGGTGGCAGTGATCCGTAGTGGATAGTGGATGACCCCTCTTTGTAAAAGAAAGGGGGAAAAAGGGAAAAAGCAGTCATTCAACTCCACCACATCGTTGCCACATACATCCACCTGACCGAGATCCCACACACACTCCATCTCCGTTTGCTCTGCACCCGATTTTTGGGTCGATGGAACCAATCGATTCCAATCGTCGAGCAAGCGCACATACTCCTTATTACTGCTACTACACTACTGCAGCGCTCTGACCTTTTCTTATTGCTTGCGCTTGTCCCACCACTGCTGTAGCCATCGCCATCCATCAAGGAATAAGGGAAGAGAGAATACGGTGCTTTAAGAAAAGAAGGAAAGAAGGAAGGAAAGCGAAAGAACGAAAGAGCGAAAGAACGAAGGAAATAACGAAAAAACGAACAAACGAAAAACCGAAAAAAGTCTCCTACATACATAGCAGTACTTACGCCTGGGCTTTCAGACATCGACCACGGCCAACGACGACTTCAGCGAAAAGGGGGCTGGCTAAAAAGATCAAAAGCAAAGGCGGCCGGGCTCCACGCAACCCGCCATTATCTACTTACAGGCTTCTTTCATGGGCCCTTTACTTGCTTCATTTGTTGCGGCTGGCCCACCCACCTGGCCTGCTGCACCGAAGTTGAATCGAAGCCTGAGCCTTGATGCCACCTCTACCTCAAATACCACCTTCCTCCCTCGTCTAGTGTCTAGCGCTGCCCAAGGTCGTTCGGCTTATGTCGTACGCGCCTTGTCGCCATATTGAACACCTGATCTCGACCTTGCGAATCCGAAACGAGCCGAATCGCAAGACAGGATAGGGAAGAGAGAGAGAGAGAGAGAGAGAGAGAGAGAGAGAGAGAAGGGGAGAGAGAAAGAGAAAGACAGAGAGAGAGAGAGTCGTGTGTGTCTGTGCTCGCGCAGTGGCGCTGATATTTTTTTTATCGACCTGCACACACCCGTTGCCTGGATGGGTGCGCACGCCCGCCTTTGTCCCGAGTTCGAGTTATACCACCACGTCTCGCCCTCTGCGCGCGCAGCAGCGGCCAAATGATCTGCAAACCCGAGTCTGGACCCGAGTCCTGCGCATGCCAGCTTCTTCGCATACTCGGAGTCTGCTATAATCAACTAATGAGAATTCGTATTGGGGACAACAATCCTGGGGAAAAGGCAGGCCTTTGAAGAGAGAGCATAGAAAAACACCCGAGCTCGTGGCCTTTGCGGGCCCGAGGCGCGTTATTTATATATTAAAGAAAAGGAAAAGAAGAAAAGAACGAAAAGAAAGGAAAGAAAGAAAGAAAGAAAGAAAAGGAGACAATACTGTACGCTGGCCCCAGAGTGTGCCCACACATTGTTTGCGTTCGTGTGCCATTGCCGTCATGAACGAGAGCGTCCGAAACAGACAGAGACGGGCAGAGGACAGCAGAGACCAGGAGCAGGCCAGATTACGCAATGGTGCATACCCACAGGGGCCGGGTCGAAGGGATATAATGGATGATGGTGGTAATGATGGCGATGGTAGTGGTGGCACGCATCGGAACGAGGAGCGTACGGCAGCATCATTGGCAGCCATCTCTGGCGTTGCCTCCACCACTAAAACGGGCGAATCCGTGCTAGCTGGCCCAAAGGAGAGGCCGCCGACATCGGAAAAAGAACAGCTGGAAGCACTGAGGAAAATGGTGGAGAAACGCGGCTCGGGAACGCCGATGGGAACGGGAGCGGGTGGAGATGAGGATGAAAAGCCACCGCCGCCCAAGAAGAGGCGGAAGGTGGGACATGGTAGGTTTCCCCCTTTCTTTGTGTTGTTCTTCTTCTTGTTCTTGTTGTTGTTGTTATTCTTTTTATTTTGGTTTATTTTATTTTATTTTATTATTCTTATTATTATTTTCCTTTTTTTCTCGAGTGCCAGGGCGGCCGTCTCGCCTCGAGCTTGGTGTCGTTGTCAAGATACTGATCTTCCCGTCCGCTTTCTCGCAGCGTGCGTATACTGCCGTCGATCTGTGAGTTGTGCTTCTCCCTCAACCAGCCTCGCCTCCCTGGTCGTGCTGGATGGATGGATCGACGGATGGCTGGCTTGTGTCCCCGTCAACAACTGCCATGGCAGCGAGGCTGTGCGGGCATCCGGCACGAGACTGATATGGGTGTTTGCTTGGCTAACGGAGATCTGGACTTATCGATTCCATGTATAGCATATGACATGCGACCTGGTACGTTATCTTTCTGTCACACGGCTCGTAGCTGGCCAGCCCTATTCCTTTCATCTCACTTTTCCCCTGCATTTCACCCATCTTCAGCCCGTCCAATACGTGACCCTGACCCTGCCTGTTAACCTGCGTATCCACGTGTCCTCGCATCGCCGCATATAGGTAAGGCCATGCGAAAGATGCCTCTCTCGGGGAATAGGCCACATCTGCCACGATGAGCCCCGCGCTGCCCACGAGGGCAAGAAGACAAGACCCGCCCCGCCCTTGCCCATCCAGATTCCGAGCACGCCGGGCACGGGCGCGACGCCAAGCCCAGAAGCCATGAGCCAGCATTCGGCCGGCTCGCGGCGTCCCTCTCTCCAGGCCCAGCAGGGCCAGGGCCACGTTGCAGGGCCCATGGGCCCGCCGCCTCATTACGACGGCTCGTCGCAGCATTCAAACGGCGGGGGCACCTCCGTGCCCGGCACGCGTTCCGGCACGCCCACGTCGACATCTGCTTCGTCTAATATTGGTCCCAGAATGGGCCAGCCTGCCGCTGGTGCTATGCCTCCTCTTGTGCCACCAGCCGGAACCAATTTGGACACATCGCCAAGTCAGAACCCCGACAGACGTAAGTTGCAGTATCCCGTCTTCCTCTCTGCCCCCTTTTCCCCTCGTGTGTGTTTGACTGGTGGCACTTGTACCACCCCCTCCGGCCTCAGCCGGATCTCGTTTAAACCCTTCCGTCCGTCCCCAATGTTTATCAGCAGCCAAAAATATCATCCCGTGGTTTTTGCACTCTGCGCTCGCTCGAAATATTCTCATCTCAAAAGGGGGGGAGTGTTGAGGGGGGGGGAGATGTCCATGTGTTGTCTGTGATCCGTGCTTAACCATCTTCTGTTCCCTCATCCTCATATATAGTCAACCGGTACTCCAACCAAAACCTCTGGCTTTCATCAAACCAGTTCCCTCACATGAACAGCTATCCCGCAGCCTATATCTTGCCTTCGGATGTCGAGGCTACCCACGAGTTCAACTTCTTGAGCGACTTTCTCTACCAGACTCTCCATCAACAGTCCTCATCAGACGACGGGGCTTATACACCAGGCGTCGCGCAACCCTCGGGCGCCTCACAACCCGATGTGTTAGGACCATTTTCGGCCCAGCTCCGTAACCCCAACATTGTCAGCAATCATAGCAGCATCAGCAGCAACGCCGACCCGCAACTGCAGCCCGGCGTGCCATCTCATAACGCCGAGTCATCACCACCACCACCACCACCACCACCACCGCCCGCGCCCGCGCCCGCGCCCGCAAACCTTCCCGTGCCGGCCCCCCGTTACAACTTCGCTGCACCCTTCCTGGTCCCATCCTCCTCCTCCATGAATCCCGACAAGGCCCGCGATCACTACTACCTCCAGGCTGCCGACCTGTCCGGCAGCGACAACCAGACGCCCGAACAACGCATCAGGTCCGTGCTCGACCACAAGTACCATGCCGGGCTGCTGAAACCATTCAACTACGTGAGCGGGTACCAGCGCCTGCACAAGTATCTCGAGAGCGGCGCCATCTCGCAGGCCTCCCACGCTCAGATAGCCCGCAGCATCAACACGTTCCGACCCAGGTTCCGCGAACTGGCGCAGAGGCTTTCTGACCAGGAGCTGATATACGTGGAGATGTGGTTTGAGCGGCAGCTGATGGAATATGATCGCGTGTTTGCAAGCATGGCCGTGCCTGCGTGCTGCTGGAGGCGGACGGGCGAGATCTATCGCGCCAACAGGGAGATGGCGGAGTTGATCGATGTGCCCATCGACAAGCTACGAGACGTAAGTCGCCCTTTTTTTTCTTCCTCCCACAACACCAGTCTGCGCTCTCGTTCGGATAAGTCTGTGACGGCGCGCTCACTCCTCTTTTTTGGGATTTTCTTTTCTTTTTCTTTTCTTTTTATCCAGGGCAAACTCTCGCTGCATGAGATCTTGACCGAGGGGTCATTGGTCCGCTACTGGGATGAGTTTGGCACCATCGCCTTTGATGACCACCACGACACGCTGCTCTCTGCATGCGAACTCAAGCACCCGACAGACGCGTCCAAGCCGACTGTCAAGTGCTCGTTCTCGTTCATGATCCGCTGGGACGAGCATAAAATGTGAGTTGGCCCGTTTGGTTATTCATATTCATGCCACGCTGACCCCATGCCAGCCCTACCATTATTGTTGGGAATTTTCTGCCTCACGACCCTGCAGAATAAGGAAGGAAGGAAGGAAGAAAGGAAGAAAGGAAGAAAGAACGAGAGAAAGAAGCAAAGAAAGAGAGAAAGAAAAAGAAAAAGAAAAAGAAAAATTCCCGCAAGGGTTCTAGACAACTCAGCATTCGCTTGCGCTAATCGTTGTATATGCTCGCTTTGGTGCATGGAACGAAAAGAGATGGGTGATGCCGAAATAGATGGATGGGGATGACGGGGTGGGTCATATCGGTATATATATGTGTATATCTATCTGCATGTGCATCTTCGACTCAGCAAATCAGGGCATTGGATGCTTCAGTGCAGTAAACATATCCAAGTTGCTCACTGCCTGGGACTCCAATACCTCTCGCACTGGTCAACACTTTTCGTACGCCTGTGGTCATGCACCATGTATATAGTAAATACAAAGCTGCTTGGTAAATACTGGTTGGTGGCATGTGGGTTGGCATCGTTTGAATCACGTGCTGCACTCAGTACTCAGTTCTCGGCAGTCACATCTTTGCTCTTTCCCAGGCCTGGCGGCCAGATTGGACCACTGATAACATCGATACCTGGGGAGAGCAAGCAACGACAGATGGATCGACCAGTTTCATTCAAGAGCAACACCCCCTCCACCCCATCAGAACATGGATATCACCAAACCGTCAGCAAAGAAAGACGACGATGGAGGAAAGCTGAGTGGCATCACCAGTGAGTGGATTTCTTCTTCCCTTGACACTGAGGCTCTGGATATGGATAACATGTTCTATGCAGGATTCTGCGACGAGCTTTGCCAAAAGCTACCGCATTGCATTGACGAGTCCTCCGTCTTGGCCCTCCTCGACAAGACCAAGTCCAAGTTGAACATGGTCAACAAACTCAAGCCTACGCAGATACCGATTTCTACTCTCCGTAAACACGGACACGGCCTCGAGGGGGCCGCCGTTCGTCTCTGGAACAGATGCGGGGTGCTTCGGCGTGAAGATGCAGATAGCGGACCCGCCCTCGCAGCGGCGGTCAGAACATCGTTGCTATTATACGGCCGAGTTTTGTCCGTGTTGGCTCTCTCGCTGGCCAAGATACCCCAGGACGACAGCGGAGATGCCGATAGGAACCAAGCGGTAGGCCAAAAGATTTTGGAAGTGTTGCCGTGGGTGTGCAAGGCGGCCAGGCTCTGTCTGAGTAGGCCAACTGTTGACTCCTCGACCACAAGCAGGGGCCGTAGCTGATGCTATAGTTGACCGACAGGCGAGGGTGAGACCGATTTAGCCGAGATCTGTCTTGGCAAATCGTCGAATCAGCTGAAGCGTGCGAGGCTTCTGCAACCGTCCCTCTCCGGCGAGGAGATGATCGAACTCGCGGTTCTTGATGCCGAGTGGATCGTCCTGCGACTGACCCTCGTGAGAGACTCCAACTCGGGTGCCAAACCTGGTGAGCAATAAAAGAAGAAAAGAAAAAAATTCTGACTCGTCCGTAGGCTTGGAAAGCGGACGCGCCCAATATCGCCGACCACATGTGGGATCGCCTATGCCTTGAGAGACAAAAGATGACTCTTGACGCGCCAATTCTCAAACAATGTGCAGAGATCCTATACAACATCGGCAAGGATGCTCTCAGGGCGAGCAACTTCCCCAGAGGAACACAGTGGCTGGAAAGAGCCTTGATGCTCCTTACTACGGACAATGAGGTTGAAGCCATGTCAAAAGACGCGGCCGATCTGAAGGTGGTCGTCTGCGAAAGCCTCGTCAAGGCGTTCCTTGGGCTCAACACCGCTGATGGCCGCTCCAAAGCCGAGGAACTCGTTGCGTACATGAGTCTGGAGCACGGCGACAAGCCAGAGGTTCTCTGTATCCAACTTACCATCCTTGAAAGCCAAGCACCCGAGGTCCTCGGCATGAATGAGTATGCCGGGGTGTTGAGGAAGATGGCGAGAACGTTTGAGCTAACGCCAGCAGCATTCGAGTTTTGCTGCGCCAAGCTTTTGTCTCTGCACGAAAAGAACACCCGCGCTGCGTGTCAGATACTTGACGAGCTCCTGGTAGGCAGAGTCTCCCAATCCAAAAGGGAGGATTGGATCGCAAAAACCCTGGGTATCAGGATCAAGATGGCCATAAGCGAAAGCGACCAAGCGGGAGGGGCAAGTGAGGGTCTGCTGGAACTCCTCAACCG
>JAOYNU010031422.1:0-13251 GCA_026745395.1 Tympanopsis confertula | reverse complement strand
AATAAGCGTATAATTAGATATTATAAATATAGTATTATATATAATCGTAATACTTTATAGCTAATAGAGTTATACTAAAGGCGTACTTCGGTAACCTATAAATATAATTACTAGTTTAAGTTAATTACCTATAAGTTAGAAGCTATAGTTTAGAGCTAGATTTAGTACGAAGATAATTTTACTTACTACTATAGCGCGTTTTTATACTTTTCTATATATCTAATATACCGCTACTTTATTATAGCTATACGAGATAAGATTAAAGAATTATCTTTTAATACTACTATTTATATATATATAGTATATACGATCGTCTATTATAATATTATAGCTTCTACTACGAAACTTATAGTATAAGATATCGCTAACGAGTACTAATATATATAGCGATTAGAACTTACCGGCTATACGCCGACTTAAGTACTAATCGGCTATCTCGAAGAGAATAATATCTAGTATTATACGTACTTTATAGAAGTAGCTAATAGCTAGTAGTAGTAGCTTCTCGGCGTATTCTAGTATTTCTTAATAACCGAATAGTAATATAATAGTATTAAGTACTATAAGTCTTAGTAATCGATAATACGTATACTACTAACTACTTTAATTTACTATTATTCGAAGTTACTAGTATTACCGAGTTAAATAGTTTCTTTTTAATCGGCTTTAATTTAATAGATAATTAGTATAAAGAGGGCTATAAATAACTTCTACGCTATTTATATAATCTTATAGACTCTCTTATTATCTAGTTATTTTATATAATTATTATTAATAACGATATTATACTTTAAGCCGCGCTTAAGACTATTTTTCCGGCTTCTTAATATTAGCTTTACGTATTCTATATTAATTTAAACTTTATAAAGAAGGTCTACGAGTAGTAGTATAACGAAAGAGGTTACGATAAAACTAATAAGTTACTAGAAGTAGCGGAAAACTATAACCTAGTATATAAAGTTCCTTACTAGTACTTTAAAAGATACGATATTAAAATACTAGTAAATATCGAGAAAATACTAGTAAAGTTCTTATATATATAGAGATATATAATCTATATATAAAGTAAGACTTACTTCTTTAATAACTAGTACTATTTAATTATTCTCTTCGCCGAATAGGAGGTTATTCTCGCCTATATCTAGGCCTAGCTATTACTAACTCGTATACGATAAGCGCTTTACTATACTAGTAGCTATTTTAATTTTAGTAATATTACTAGTAATATAACTAAATAGATTTATTTCTTACTAAAAAACTTTATACTTAGTTCTTAAATTATTATATTAAGTACCTTTTAAGTAACTATTTTATACGCTAAAGCTATAATTAATCGTAATAATAAACGGCGTATATATAAAGCTATTACGACTAAGTGTAAATATTTCGGTAAGTTTTAACTAAACGACTTACCGTACCGTATCTCGAAATACGCGCTAGATCTCCTTCTACTATAGTATTATATAGTAGTTAGCGAAAAAGAAGCTAAAGAAAGTAAGGTTTCGGCTTATTTAAGTCTATTTAGTATATAATTTAGCCTACTTTATAGTTATACTTTACGCGAGAAGATTACTAATAGGATATATTTCTCTATTACGGATATCTATATATACTAGTATTTAGCTATTACTAAAGTATTTTATTATATTACTTTTTTTCTTTTTTTATATTTACTAATTTATAGTATATCTATAGAATATCTACGATCTATAATTAAATATCTTTAATCCGCCGGTTATACTAAAGCCTAAAAAGCTATATAATAAGAAGCTTAATATACTTTAGTAATACCTACTAGTAGTTATTTATATATACGCTAGTATCTAGTATACGAATATAAGTAATCGTAGCTATAGCCGAGGCTATAGCCGTAGTTATAGAAGCCGAAGCTATACTTCTAGCTATACTTCTAGCCGTACTTCTAGTTATAACGGTAATAGTAGTTAACCTAGAATTACTTAATCTTTACTTTTACTACTACTTTTATATATAATTAGTATACTTATACTAAATAATTACTACTTATTCGCTACTAGCTAGTAATTACTACTATTAATACGGCGAATACTAAGTATTTTTAAAATACTATTCGTAATCGAGACCCTAGATATAATAGCTAACCCTAGGCGTAGTAGCTATAGAAGAGGCTGTAGAAGAAGCCGTAGTAGAGGCCGTAGTAGAAGCTAGATAATAGTTTTTTCGCTAGATCCTCTTAAATAAATACTTATTACTACTATAAAATTACTTCTTTATATATATATATAACTTCTTTATACTCGTAAATAGTTTTTTAATACTATAACTACTTTATAATTACCTATCTCTAGGTTTTAAAATACCCTTATAGTATAGAAGCTAATATAGTAGTCTATATATTTATTTATACCCCTTTATTATATAGTATAATATCGGAATATCGGAGAGTTTATTTCTATACGCTAACTACTATAGGAATATTAAACTAAAGTATATATTTATATTACGATTTATATAGATACCCGGATAAATCTATAGGGGTAACCCGAATAGATAGCTTCTTTAATATAAAGGATTTAGTAAGTAGATTTTAGCGGGAAAAAAAGTTTTCGGATTAAATATATCTTAGTAGAGCTCTAATTAGAATAAGTTTTAGTATATATATATTATTTCCTATTATAAATAAAATATTTAGAGATAACGAGATATCTAGTAGACGTTATACTAAACTAAATCTAGTTTTTTATATTTATTTTTTACGGAAAAATCGCGAGAATCTAGTAGGAAAAAGTTAATATAAATTAATTAAATTTTAAAGGTATAGTAATACGGCGAAAATATAAAGATTTATCGTATAGGATTTTTCTTCTAACTATTAGTCTATTAAAAGGATAGTCTTTACGATAAGGAGAGGGAAAAGGATATAGAAGATAATTTCTTATAATAGGAATTTATATATAAAAAGATCGATATTTATATTAAGTTCTTTATTTTAGGTAAGATAGATATATTCTTTTATAGATTATAAAGATTTATTTAGACCTATTTACTAATTAAAATAGTTTATTTTTATCCCTTATTTCGGGATCTTTTTATAATTAGCTAGTATTTACCAGCTACTTATCAGTTATTAATACCTAGCTACATTTAGGGTTACTAGTGTTTTATAAATACCGATAATTAATATATTATTAGAAGTTAGTAGGGCTATTAATAATACCGAAAAGTATAACTCGATATTTATATGATCTATAGCGGGTTTTAAATATAGTAAACTCCTCGGACCGGGGGTCTATACGTATTTTATTAAAAGTAGCTATAATATCTAATTTAGTAAATTATTTTATCTTATAGAAGAGGTTCTAGGTATTTTATATAAAAAGTAGTAGGTAAGTATTTCGTATTATATAAGTATTTAGGGTTTAGTAATCTATATAGATGTAATACTTACTATTTAATTTTTTTATAAGGAGTATCGGGCTTAAAAAAAGATTCTCCTAAAGTATAATAAACCCGTTTACTAAATTCTCTTTTAAATAGTTATAGATATACTCGATTTATTCGAGTATAAATTAGTATAAAAAGGTATTTTTTCGAGGTAATTTATCTTTAAATTAGATCTAAATATCGTCGGGTTAGTAAAGTAGTAGTTTTTTAGTATTTAATATAGAGAAGATATAAGTATACTTTTAGTATTTAGGTAAGATTAAAGCGGCTTCTATAAGTAAATTTACGTAGAATTTAGCAGTTTTTAATAAAATATAGGTAAAATTTTTGCCCTGAGCAACGGCGTTAAAAGGCTTAAAGTATTAACGTATCTTTTTATTAATTTAAAACCGATTATAGATAGAAACGCTAGCCCTATATAACCTAACTTATTACTTATACTAAATTCTAACTATATCGAGCCCTATATACCCTCTAATAACTTTACTAAACCTTATCGATTACCTATTATCTTAATCTTCTTTAACTACCTACGTAAACTACGTATTAAACTTATTATTAGTTATATCTACTAAAAAGTTATTTATTCTAATATCCTCTACGATATTATCCTCTCGTAAAGCCCTTATTAGGTTTTATACTTTATCGATATTAATTTTAATTAGGCTAATTATTACGAACTTCTTTTAACCCTTCTCTAGAAAAGTAAATAACTCTTTATTATTTAATTTACCGATATCGATATTAGTTTTAGTAAAAATAAGTAATATAATTTTAGTATTCTTTATAATAAACCCGGGGAGGAAAAAGTAAAAAATCTTCTTAATAACCGGTATTTTCGTTATATTAGCGAGTAAAAGTAGTACTAATTTAAATAAGTTTATAAGTATTTAAATAAATTTATTTAAATCTAATAGAAGATAGATAGAATCTCTAAAGAGAAAGCCCTCTTTTAATACTAATAAGGGCTCCTCCTATAGCCGGTAGTAATAGAGTTTTCTATATAAATTACTCGGTAATATATAAGGAGATTTTTAGATATATAGGGATTAAATTCTAATTATTTAGGGTTTAGTTTTCTTTAATATAATTACGAAAATTTATTACGAAAATTTATTAAATTTATACCGGTTACTAAACTTTAAAAATAAAAGGTATTATATCTTATTATATTTTTTTATCGTAGTATAGCTCGGATAGGTTTAAAACCTATCCGGCTATACGAATCTTTAATTATAAATAGGTAAATTTTATAATTTATTTTCCACTTTTTCGGGTTTATTTTTCGAAATTATTTTATTTAGTAGTAGTAATATATAAAATCCTTATACTATAATATATTATAATTAGTTATATAAAAGTTATAGAAGTAGTTATTTTATTTTTCTAGATAAGTTTCTAATCGGCGGCGGAGAAGTCGATACTATAGTAGTTAAAGAACTTCTTCCCGAAGAGGATATTTTATTCTATATTTATAATAAAGAAGTAGTATTATTATTCGAGTTTTTATCGGGTAAAGATAAAATTAGTAAAAAAGTAATAGTTAATTTCCCTAGCTTTTTTTCCTCGGAAATTACTAAAAAAAAATTCTTTAAATTATTCGATAATTCCTATTCCCTAGCGAATTAGGTCTTAAATAGTATAGGGTTTATATATATATAGAGTATTACTCCGGTATTATAATAAATTTATATAAAGAAAAAAGAGTTTTCTAATTTACTATTTAAAAAATATTAAATTAGTAATAATTTTCTATCTACTAGTTCGGTCTCTAGTAGTTTTATAATAATATCGATTAGACTTAAGAAAGAGTCTTTTTTTAAGCTAACTCGTTTTCTAAGTCCTCCTCCTCTTTAATATTATAAATATAATAGCGGTAATAGAAGTAGTAGTAGTAGTAAAAGTAAGCTAATTTATAGTAATACTTCGGTACTTTAAAGTAAAATATCCGGGTTTTTCGTATTTAAAATACTTTCCCTCCTTAGTAAAGCGATTTAGGTATAAATTTTTAAAGTATTTCTTACTATTTATATCGTATTTAAATTCGATATAGATATATTTATTATTATTATTAATTAGGGGTTTAATAAAGGTAATAGTAGAACTATAAGTCGAAGTATTATTTATTACGCGAGGGTTTTTAGCGTATTCCTAATAGACGAGAGTAGTATAAATAGAACTCTATTAGAGAAAGATTTTCTAGAATATAAATTAAGTATAGTTATTATCCTCGAGATCGTATAAAATCTTAGCTTAGAGTATAAGTAGTAGTTTCTTATATAGTTCTTTTTTAAAATCGTCGTAAAACTTATAGAATAAGATAAAAAGTAGGAGGAATTTATAAAAGAATTTATCGCTATCTCCGCCTTTAACTAATTAGAATTTCGACTAATAAGTATATTATTCGGTCTTCTTATTATAGTAAATAAAAAACTATTTTAAATACTCGATTAATTCGTATAAATTAGTAAAAAGGGTAACTTCTAAGAACTCCTAAAATAAGAGGTAGTTTTTAGTTATCCTAGTAATATAAAATAAAGCGAATTCGATTAGTTATTTATTATCGGTATAGGATATTTTTTTTTAATAAAATAGAGGATTTTAACTTTTTAATTAAAGAACTTCGGGGTTATACTATTAGAGAGCTTCTCTAGGGGCTTAGTACCGGATAGGATATTAAAATAAGTAATTAAAAAGAAAGTAATTTAAGACTATTTATAAACTAGGAGGATTTAAATATCTAACCTTTTAGTCTCCTTCTATAAAATAATTACTTAGTATTCGAAGTAGGTATTTATAATTTAAGTAGTAGTAAATTAGTTCTCGATACCCTCGAGGTAAATAATATAGATTTTAGTAGTTAAGAGGTCGGCTTTTACTTCCTTATATTATTCTATAATAAGCTCGTATCCGGTATATAGTTTATTAATTATAATATAAAATATAGTATTCTTAGATACTTATTTTTATTTCTCGTAAAAAGGGTACTATAAGTATTATAAGTTTTATAGTACTAGGCTATCTAGTTATTATACTATAAAATTACTATAGTAGTATAGGAGAATAGGATATAAATAGTCTCGCTAATTTAACCTAGGTTATCGTAAATATACTTATTAATCTCGTTAGTATTTATTATAATTTATTCGGGTTAAACCTCTCCTTAGGGTACGATAGATAATAAGTAAAATATTAAAAGAGTTTAGTTTAGCTTAGTTAATAGTAAGGGTATACTCCTCTTCGGCGAGTTTATTAAACTAGATATAATAGAAGAAAATAAGGTTAAGTATAAATAAGGATAAAATATAGTATATAAAATACTCGTATATTAGGGGGTTTTAAAGGAATTATTAGTAGTATTATTTAAGATAAAGAATAGTTTCTTCGGAGAATAGGGTAGGAGCTATACTTCCGAGGGTAGGGGTAAAAGTATAATTATAATAGTAATTTTTTTAAAATAGAATTCGTAATAACTATTATTATTAATTTTAGTATAAATATAGTAATAGTAATAAATTCTAAATATAAAAGTAAGTAGTATAGGGTAAATTCGTTATAACTAGTAAGTAAAAGTTTAAAAGAATATAATAAAAGTATATAAGATATAAACTAGAATTATTCCTAATAGTAGTTAATTTAATTTTTATAAATATATTATAAGCCGGATTATTAGGTAGATTTTAGTACGGAGATTTTATAAATTTATAAAAATAAAGAGAAGAGAAAATCTCTACTATAATAGGGTACGGGGGGATCTACTTATAATTATCTAGTATAAATACTATCCTATATAGTATTATATAGAGCTTACGTCATAGACGAAGTTCGTGACAATAATTACCTTTTTCCTAAGATTATAGGATCGGATTAGCTATGAATTATATAAGCCTAAATACCTTTATAAAAACTACTTATATCTAACTTAAAGTAAGCTATCTAGGATATAATAGGCTAGAGGTCTCTAGGTTAGTCGACGATCTACTAAAGGCGGTAGGGCTAGATCGGGTAGAAAGTAACTCTATATTTAATAGAAGTTCTATCGGATATCGTAGTAAAACTATAATAACTAGAGTCGATAAAAGGTTCTATATTAGATCTATTATTTATAATAGTATTTATATAAGTACCTTCTTTTTCTAAAGAGGCTAGGGGTTAAGCGGGGATTTCTAGGGGTTCTAAAGACCCTAAATCGAGATTTTAACTTAAAATTACTCTTTTTCCGATTCCGAATCTTTCGAGTTATCCGAAAAAATCTCGACGATTTTAGGGGTTTTCTTAGTTTTCGCGGCTTTAGTAAAGGCTTTCGTAATGTTGACGGCAACGCGCTATAAATAGCAGTTTAGGGTACCGATAGACTTTTATTAATTAGATAACGAGAATAAGCTAAAACGAAGCTCTTATAGGATCTAAAGTAGGACTTCTTTAGCTTATAATATAGTTATATAACTATAATATAACCTCTTAGGTCTAATAGGTTTTACCTTATTATAATATATTTTCTCTTTCTACTTCTTATAGTATTAAACCTCTTCTATTATACTTTTAAATACTTAATTCTTATTAAATAATACTCTTTCGGTCTATTATTATATTAAATACTCCCTTATTTTACTTCCTAATTATCTAAAATTATAATACTTTTAATATTTTCTAGGCTTATAAGAGTAAAAGTTTTATAATTTACTTATTTTATTTATATAATATACTTATTCTATTATTTTCTAGTATATAAAATCGCCTCTACTCGGAATTCGTATTCTCTATTAACTACGATTAGTAGGGTTATTTTATTATAAAATTACTATAATAATAGGCTTTCGTATCTACTAAGTATAAAAAGTTTAAATAAAAGCTATTATAAATACTAGTAGGGATATTTAATTTATAAATATTTAGTATAATTATATTCGTAATAATATATTTTATATATAACTAGTCTAGTTTTTTACTCGGGTATTTTATTTAGATATTCCTAAAGTCTAATTATATTTAATTACTTATTTTAAAATACTTAATAGTATATTTATATTAGTTAATTTACTTTTCTATTACTTATTAATTATTTATAAGAGTAATAACTACTTATTATTAGATTTCTTAGAACTTCGAAATTATACTTTCGGCTATAGAGTACTTACTACTAGGCTAGTTCTAATTTCTATCTATTTAAATCGGTTCTATATTATATCTATAAGTAGTAAAGAAAAGTAAAATACCTCCTCTCGAGTACTAAAACTAATTATTAAAAATCAATTAAACTATTAATAACTATAAGACCTAGTCTTATTAACTAAAAGTAATATAATTATAACAGTCTACGTAAGAGGTGAACCTTTTTACGTAGAATGAGATTGTATTCTAAACTGAAGAGAAAGAGAAGAAGAAGACGTCTAGAGAAGCCGAAGGCCTCTCTTATATATTATGAGATTTAGTGGAGGTAACTGCAGCTGGTTAGGGCCTAGATATTACTAAACCCTACCGCTAGATTAATTATATTATAATTATTTAATTAAATCTATCGTAAAACTCTTTAATTATAGTAGATATCTATTTAGGAGGCCTACTATAAATACGGTATTATACTTAAGTATTACTAATTAGCCTTTAAATATATAAAATATTTACTTAGCTATACTTATATCTTTATACTTACCCTCGGAATTA
Source organism: Tympanopsis confertula (assembly GCA_026745395.1). Lineage (NCBI taxonomy): Eukaryota > Fungi > Ascomycota > Sordariomycetes > Coronophorales > Scortechiniaceae > Tympanopsis > Tympanopsis confertula. The sequence continues at coordinate 4,164 of JAOYNU010031422.1, read as the reverse complement.
GATTCCGATATAGTATTATAAAGTTATTTCCGAATAGCTTCGTTATTTCTTATCGTATATATATACCGGATCGTCTAGTTTATCTATACTTTTAAATAAATAAATCCTAATATAACGATTTTAAAAATAATTACCTCTTATAAATAACTATATTATAGTTTCTATCTTTAAGTATTTTACGAATATTTTAAAAACCTCATTACTTAAGTACTTTATTAAACTATCTACTATTTACTCTATTCTTAAAGTAAATTTAATTACTAAGTATTAATTAACTACTACTTATTTAATAAAATAATAATACTTATATTCAAGTAGTATAATTAGCTATTTCCGGATTTAAGGCTATTTTTATAGCTATTTTACTATTAGTATATATATAAATAGGCCTCTTTTTTAAAGATAACCCTATTCTTAGGTTATTTAAGAAGTTTCGAACTTAAACTAGCTCGTAGCTAATAGATAATAGTACTATATATTTAGTTTTACTAGTTAATATAATAACGATCTTTTACTTCTTAATAATTTAGCTAATAGCGCCTCTAGTTATTATTATAACTTATCCGCTTATATTCTTCGAATCCGGTACTTTAAAATTTATATCGTAGTATTTATATAAACCGAGATTATTAATAATATAATCGAAATCTAAGCTATAGGTAATACCTAGATACTTCGATCTTATACTATATTTTAGTATTACTTTAATATACTTTAGATAATTTACTTTTAGTTATTTTATACCTTTAATTAGAATATTTAAATTATATACGATATCTAGCCTAGTTATATTAATAGTATACTAGATTAATCCTATTATAGACCGGAATAGAACTACCGATTTATTATCTAGGATATCCTTACCGGCTTTTAGGTCTACTAACTTTTATATTATCTCTAGGCCTAATAATTAAATAAAGTTAAGGCTAATTATATCGTAGTATTCTACTATTATACCCTAGTACTTATCTTAAATAAAATTTATAATATTATCCGATTAATTAATAATATATACCCCTAAATATTACTTCGGAATACCTATTACTTCTATTTTAATACTTTACTAGTAGAGATCTTCTATTAAAATCTCTAGACTTTAGCTATTTACCTTAATTATAATAAAGTTATCGATATAAGTATTAATAATAATTAACCCTTTTTTATTACTTAAGTCGGTACTAGTATTAGTATATATAGTAGAATTATATAAGTTAAAATAGAATTTTATATTTTTTAAAGTAAAATATAACTTCTACTATAACTCGAATTTAATTTACTTTAAATTATAGAGTAATTTCTTTATTTCTATAATTTTCTAATCCTTATAGTACTTATACTTCTTAACTTCTTCGGGGTTCTTTACTATATACTAATAGATCTAAAGTAGTACTAGTATATAGATTATATAGTAAAAATCCTTTAGAAATTATACTTTAACTATATTTATTTAAATCTTCTTCTAGTTTAGGGCTATTACTATTACTAAAAAAATCCTCTATAATATTAATTTAGTTATACTTATATAGTAATTATCGAAGTCCTCCCCCGCTTACTATTAGAAGCTTTTTATTATTATTCGTATTTTATATTTAATAATTTTACTATTAGTATTATATTTAATTTTATATACTATTTTACTATCGATAATATTAATATTTTTAAAATTATTCTAGAAGTAGAATATCCTATAATCGGTTAGTATTTTTAATTCGGTATCGTATACTTTAGCTATTATTCGTAATCTAGGCCTATTATCGCCGTATAATAGTTTAATTAATCTAGATCTACCCTATTAGTATAGAAGTTAGTAAATACTTTATCTAGTACTTCGAATACTTCTAGGTTCTAATCCGCGATAAATACCCTATTAAAAAAGCTATTCTTATACTAATTTACCTATTTATTACTAGCTATTATATTATTATCTTCTATTTCTTTATCCCTAATTCTAACTCCCCCTCGGCGAATAAATTAATTAAGTATTTTTAAAATTAGTATAGGCTTATACTAGTATTTAAAAGTTCTAAATATATACGAGGTTTTCGTTACTTTTATAAAATTAATAGTTTAGAGTTCCTCGTAAAACTTTATATTTCTACTAATTACGATCTTTTTTATTATTTCTAGGGCTATTTTATATAAATAATACCTTTAATATCCTATAAGGATATTAGACTCGCTTCTAGTTTTTACTTTCCCCTTTATATTATTAATTACTATAATTATTATTTTACTTCTTAGGATTTATAACTAATCTAATTTTAATTTAGTTTAAAAAAGTACTATATTACTAATAAAGTCTAGGGGTAATAAATAAAATTAATAATAGTAAATCTATACTTTATATACTTTAACTAGGGTTTTATTTTCTACTACTATTTTACTAGTTATATTATTAATTAGATTTATATAAGATTCTAGTACTTAAAATTAAAACTCTTAAGGTATTTTTCTATTAATTATAGCCGACTAAGTCTTTATAAAAATCGTTCTAAACTTAAGTTTAATAATATTATCTTATTCTAAAATATATATAAAAATAAGTTCTAATCTAATCCCCTTTTTATAGTAATATTCGCTAATTACTCCGATACTAATATCTATTCTATTATTATACTTTATTTAAGTTAATAAAGTCTCTATTTCGGTTAAAAAAATCTTTAAAATCGTTAAAACCTCTCTAAATACTTCTACTTTAGTACTAGTAATACTAATTTTCTATTATTTAGAAGTATTATCTATAATTTAAATTACGTCTTTTCTAAATACGTTTACTAGTTTATTTAATAATATATCTAAAACTAAACTTTTTTTTAGGATATTCTCTTTCTTTTACCGGTATTTTAAGGTATATTTTAGAAATTTCGATTTATTATATACTAAATAAGTTATCTCTTTAGCTAATCGCTTAACTTTATATAAAATTATTTAGTTTAATTCCTTAATATCGGTATACTTATAAGTTATTATTAGTATATTTAGTTTAGGATAGGCGAGTTTTCTATAAATAAATTAGACTTTCTCCGCTTTTTAATTTATAAATATAAGGTCTTATTCTTCTTTATTTACCGGATAAGTACTTAAGCTAATTATTACTATCTCTTCTAATATAGTTTTACTTAATTTAAAGTTTTCCGAATACTTACCGATTTAAAAGATTATTTTAAATACTAATACTACTTTTACGCTATTCGAAGCGAGGATATCGAGGCTAATTAATCTATAACTTCTCTAGTACTACTTCTTACTAGATATAATATAATATAAGAAATTTAATATTATAATAATATCTAAAAAACTTATAAGGGTTTTAAATTTCTCTTTCTCTTCTATTATTATAATTAATACTATATATAAATAAGTAATAGCGATTATCCTACTACCGGTTATAAAATTATAACCTTCTAGAAATTATTTCTCTATACCTTCTATAATAGTTACTATACTATTCGTAATATAAATATCCGAGCTAGTATCGAAAATCTAAAGTTTTAATTTATCTTATTTAAAGACTATATAGCTAAGTACTATTATAGACTAATTAATCGATCCTCCCCCCTAGATACTTATATTAATCCTAAAATTAATACCCTATAGTTTTTCTATAATTTAGCCCTATAATTATACTATATTATTCTATAAGTAATCTTTTTTAAATACTTTTTCTATTTATACTTATAGTAAGTTATCTTTTTATTATTACCGGTATTCTTATTAGTAATACTTTTAGAGTTACTAGAAAACTTCTTTATACTATTATCTAGTAGATTAGTACTATTTTTATACTTAATAGCCTAGTATTCGTACTTCTTATAGCCTTATTAGCTATAATAGTAGTATATTATACTTACTTTATTATTAAGTATATAAGATTTCTTATTATCGCTTTTCTTTTTATTTTTATTACTATTATTATCTTTATTTCTATTTTAATTTCTATATAATATTTTATTTTAATTAGTTTCTCTAATTAATTATACTATCTTATAGTATATTCCTTAGTTATTAGTAATAACGCTTTTTACTATTAATACTATAGTTACTAGTTCTAAGTATCGGATAGTATAACCTTTTACTAAAGTTTTAATATATATATCTATATTTATATTAAAAAGAGGTTAGTATTTAGCGAATATCTATTCTACTCTAGTAACGAATTAGCTA
>JAOYNU010031311.1:0-13253 GCA_026745395.1 Tympanopsis confertula | reverse complement strand
AAACTTAATCTTCCTTAGCTACTTATATAGACTATATATTAAACTTAATACTATATAATAATTTTAAGAAAATATTAATATTAACCCCCTCTATATCGTTATCCTCTTATAAAGTTTTTAATAGGCTTCGTACCCTATTAAGGTTTACCTCGATTAGCCCGGCTAAGACGAGCTTTTTATAGCCTTTTTCTAGAACGGCTAATATTTTATCTCTCCTTAATCCTCTAATTTTTATAAGTATAGTTTTAATAGGGTTAGGTACTAATACTATAGTATTCTTTTCAGAGAACCCGGGGAAAAAAGGGAAATAAATATCCGTTTTAGCGGATTTAGTAGTTATTTTTATTATATTAGCGAGTAAAAGTAGTAGTTACTTAAATAGGTTTATAGGTATTTAAGTAGGTTTATTTAGATCTAATAGAAGATAATATAGAATCTCTTAGGAGAAAGCCCTCTTTTAATACTAATAAGGGCTCTTCCTATAGCTATAATAGAGTTTTCCGTATAACTTACTCGGTAATATACGGGGAGACTTTCGGATATAGATTAAATTCCGGTTATTCGGGGCTTAGCTTTCTTTAGCGTAATTACGAAAGTTTATTATAAAAATTTATTAAATTAATACCGGTTATTAAGTTTTAAAGATAGAGGGTATTACGTCTTACTATATATTTTTATTATAGTATAGCTCGGATAGGTTTAAAATCTATCCGGCTAAACGAATCTTTAATTATAGATATATAGATTTGGCTTAAATAGTAATAAAACCTATACTTAACTAAGAAAATAAAATAATATAGGACGATATAATTCACCTAAAAATAACCTATAACGAAATAGCTAGCTAGTTCGTTACTAGAGTAGAATAGATATTCGGTAAATACTAACCTCTTTTTAATATAGATATAGATATATATACTAAAGTTTTAGTAAAATAATATACTAGCCGATACATAGAGCTAGTAATTATAGTATTAATAACTAAAAGTATTATTACTTATAACTAACGAATAAATCGTAAAATAGTAAGATTAATTATATAAGCTAATTAGAATAAAATACTATACGGAAATTAAAGTAGAAATAAGGATAATAACGGTAGTAAAGATAAGATGAAGAATAATAAGAAGAAAATCTAGATAACTAACGATAGAATAAACGTAATATACTATCGATACGGTAAACCCGGCTATAAGAAGTACGAATACTACGCTACTAAGTATATAAATAGTACTAAATTACCGGATAATAAAGAAGTTTTCCGGAAACTTATAAAAAGGGGTAATTAGAAATAATACTAATACTAGTAATAAGGAATTAACCTACTAAAAGTATAAGTAGAAGGGGTACTTAAAAAAAGACTACCTATAAAATAATATAATATAGGAAAAGACCTAACTAGTAGATAAATAATAAGCCGTAAACCCTAATATTAATATAGTAATTTAGGGGGTAGGATTAAGCTAAAATTAGGCTATAATAGTACTAGGCTATATAGTACTTGAATAAGATAAAGTAAAGGCTTAGATATTCGATACCGATTTAGATATCTATATAGTAAATAGCTCCGTAATTATTATAAAAAGTATAGCGAAGCGACTACTAGATAGGTATAACTTTAAGACCGGAGGTAGGATAATCAGCGCTTCTTATATATATACCGTATTAATTATAATAATAGGCAAGAAATCGGAAATACATATAAACCTATTAGATATCGTTATAGTACTAAATTTCCTATACTATATTATATTAAATATAAAGTACTACTAGAAAAGCGGTAAGCTAGTCGGATTCGATAAATTAGTTTTAAATAGCGAAAAAGTAGTATCCGTATCTAAAATAAGCTTCTAGGTCGGTAAATATTCGGAAAGACCTAAGTTAAGTAAAATAATACTAGAAAGAATAATAATAATTAGCCTAAGAGCCTATCTAATAAGTAAAAAAGTATACGAAGTCGTATTTATAAATAAAGAAGCTAAGAAAATCTAATTTATTTCTAGAAGGCTTACTTATTATAGACTAAACGCTCTAGTAATAACCTATAAGTACGTTAATATAGGAGAGTTGAATAAAATAATAATATATAATATTAAAAGACTAGCCGAGGAAATAGCTTATATAGTATATAATAGATTAAATTTATTAAGATATATACCGAAATATCGATAAAAGAGGGAGAGTATCCTAAGTAAGGGTTTAGTATTAGATATCTTATTAAATAAACTAGCCTACTTAACTAGCCGATACGTAGTTTAAGTTATAGACGACGCTTCTAGATAACGAAAAGTTAGTATTACCGGTACGAAGGTAGAAGTAGTTAAAGAAGTCTTAACTATCTTAAAAACCTTCGCTACTAAAATAGATATTCTCCTAACTTAGATAAAGTCTTATAATAAAATAGATATTAGTATTAGGGTAATTAGCGAATATTACCGAGAAAGAGGTATTTAGTTTAAACCTACCCCTATATACTTACTAGAATAAGACGGTATTACTAAATTTAGGCTTAGAACGGTCTTTATATAAACCTAATTAGTAATAATAGATAGAAAGATACCCTAGGAATTTTAGCCCTAGGTATAAGATACTTACCTAGATCTAATTAATAATATAGTAAATAAAACTATAGTAGAAATTAAAACCCTAGCTGAAGTATATAAATTATAGATATATTACTACTAACTTTAACTATTACTCCTAGACTTTATCTGTAGAATAGTACTATTCTAAGCTAAACTAAAAATAAATTAACTATAAATTATAGGAAGTAAAGTACTAGTTAGAGTTATTAATAATATTAGAAGAAGAGTAAAAACTAGAGGCGAATTAGGAATACTTATAGTATTCTAAAGGTATTATTTATATTAAGTAGCCCTAGAATTATTAAAGAAAATTATAATTAATAGAGATATAAAATTCTACGAAGAACTCTAGGCCGTCGATTTTATAAAAGTAATAATATCCTCTTATACGACTAGAATATTTAAACCCCGATATAAATTAATACTAACCCTAAAAGCGGTTAATTAATCTACTCGCCGAGGGGGAGTAGAAGATAAAAATAAAGAAAATTATAATATAATAACTAGCGATTAGTAACTAAATTAGTCTAAGAATAACCTTTTTAATAAGGTATTTATCGTAGATTAGAACCTAGAAGTATTCGACGTATTAGATAGCGTATTCGAAAATTTCTATATAGATAGGATCGACTTAGATTAACTAAACTACTATATAGCGATAATAGGCCTAGATCGTAAATACTAGCTAAAAGTATATAATACCTAATTAAAAATACTAACCGATCAAGGAATATTCTATTTCTAAGATAATTTTAAGAATATAAATATTATTAATAGTAAAATAGTATATAAGATTAAATTTAATATCGATAGTAAGATTATTAAGTATAAAGTATAAATAATAGTATATAAGATTAAATTTAATATCGATAGTAAGATTATTAAGTATAAAGTACGAATAATAATAAGAGGCTTTTAATAACGGGTAGGAGAGGACTTAAACGATTATTATATAAATATAGTAAAATTAGTATATTAGAGAATTCTCCTAATAGTAGTAATAGCCCTAGGGTAGAAGAAGATATAAGTAGATATAGTTAGGGTATATATTTTAAAAGACCTCTACTATATAATCTATATACTAATACCCCTTTAGATCTATAAGTATATAGTAAAGAATCCTAAAGAAGTAAAGAGGTATAGAGACTATAAGGATTAGAAGATTATAGAGGTAAAGAAACTACTCTATAACTTAAAATAAGCCGGTATCGAGTAATAATAGGAATTACGTATTATATTAAACGATATAGGATTTCGCCCGAGCTTATACGACTCCGCTATATATACTAATACTAGCTCCGACTTCTTTACTAAGAAAAGATTAATTATTATTAATACTTATATCGACGACTTTATTATAGCTAGTATAAGTATACTAGGACTAGAGGCTTTAGCTAAAGACTTATACTAATAAAGTATCGAAATCGAATTAATAAGTATTTTAAAATAGTACTTAGGTATTATTACGGGGTAAGACGTGTAGGACCTAAGAGGTCATAAGTACGTGACTATATCACGAGCGGGGAAACCCTACTTTAGATTCTACGAGAGCTTTATTTAGCTTACTCTCGTTATCTAATTAATTGTCACGGTCAGAACCGGCGTAGGTATATAGTAGAGCTACGTAGGGAGTGACTAGTTATACGTAAGGAGAGGTAGTTAAAGTTACGTATCTCTTATCCTCTAATCTTATAGTCTAACTTAACGAGAATAATATTCTTCGAAAGAGAAGGGTTTTTTCTACGCGTTATAGCCCCTTTTCCTACGCGTTACCTATTATATTAAATTACGTATCCCGTTCCATCCCTTATATCGGGTTACGTATCCTACCCCCTAGGTCGTACTAATATACCGAGATCCTCCTTATTACTACGTTCTTAGTTATAATAGGATACCCCCTTCTCTTTATAGCTTCTTTATTTATATATAATAGCCCTTTTTTCCTATATATCCTATTATAGGCCTTATATAGATAGACGTATAGATATATATATATATTAGATAAGGGTATAACTCGCTTACTATAGCGGTTACTAGCCTATATCTAATATAAAAGAAGCTTATCTTCCCTATTATCGTACGCGAGGGCTATTCCTTATAGTAACTCTTCTAATAATTAAGGTACTTCTTATATATAAAGAGAGTAGATTTATAGTACTTTATAAGGGCTACGACCCTTTTAACGACGATACCGTCCCGATAACTATATAGAGGTAATCCTTTTCTTCTTATACTAGGAGACTTCCCTCCTAGATATAGTTATATATAATATATTACGTATCTAAGGGCTAGTAAGTATAATATAATATAAGGTTTATAGCCTTCGCTACTAGTTTACTATCCCCGAAATAGGCTATAAAATTATCCGGTAAGTATATACGAAATATATAAAGTATCGTCTCTTTCGTATTCTATTCTTAGGGTAGACGCGTAGGATATATTATCCTTTTCCTAGGTATTCTATTCTTAAGGGTAGATACGTAGAGTAGTAAAATATATAGGGTTAAGTACTTACCTTCCCTCGTATTATTATAGATATAGGTATATCTATTAAATAGATACCTTCGCGGACGAGCTTCGTAATAGTTAATTTAATATACTATATAGGTTAGGCCTCCCTCGTACTTTCTTATATCGATAAAAGCTACTATAGTTATTATAAGGTAGTATAGACCCTTAAGTTAACGTATTCTATAACTTATATAGTGAAAATTTCGACTTCTTTTCTTTCTTCTCTTTTTCTAAACTTCTCTCGGCTACCTATACGTACGTATATATATATATATATATATATATACGTATACGTATATTCTTATCGAGTATCCCCTCGCTAATATTCTAGAGTTCTTTAATAATACGAGATTTTCTTTTACGTATTAGTTATATACTCCCTCGATTATATCTTTATCTCCTACGGGTATTCTTACTAAATTTAAAACTCTTATACTTATATAAGAGGCTTACTTTATATAGTATAACTAATAATAGTAGTTATATACTTTTTAGTTCTTTACGTATTTTTATTTTTTTATATATTAGGTTATAGGGATATTCTTTTTATACTAATTCTTTTATATAATTAAGGACGAGGAAGTACTATACTTATATATTTAATACGAGGACGGCCTATTTAATAAAGGCTTAAGAATTCGCTATAAATATCCTTTCGGGAAATCTATTTACTATTTTTTATACGTATAGAAATCCTTTTTACTAGGAAACCTAAAAAAAAGATATAACTACTAATATATAAATATTCCTAATTAGTATTTCCCTTTTTACGATAAGTATTTATAAGCTCGAGATAATCTAGATATATCTATAAGTATCCTCCTTTATTATATTTTCTTTTTTATTTATTTTATATATTTTTCTAATTTCTATATAGGATATATATAAAAATACTTTATAGATTCTCGCCGGGCGGGCTACTACCGTAATACGTAGGTATCTACTTCTATTTTCTTTTACTAGTTAAAAGGCCTAGAAAGTATTTTATAGCCTATAAGAAAGTCTCCGGTTTAGCCTACTTATACGTATAACTATCTAGGGCTTATTTAGCCTACTACTTTCGCCTATTATCGCCTTTATTATACTTCTTATATAGCCTACTATTCTACTTATATCTATTCCCTCCTCGGCCTCGGATTCTAATACTAATATCCTTACTATTACTTCTACTATTACCCCTACTTTTACCTCTTTTTAGTTTTATAAAAGTTCCCTACTAAGTAAATTAGAGCTTTTATACCTCGAAGTCGAAGTACTACGTAAAAAAGTCTTTATAAGCTATATATACTTCTATAAGCTCTTTACTTTTAGTAAAAGCCTTTTTACTACTTCTATAAGGATATAAACTAAACTTAACCTCTTATATAAGGACGTAGCTCGAGCTCTTAATACGCGTTATATTATCGTAGCCGATAAAGAGCTTATACTTACGCGAGGAGAAGAAGAAAGAGAAGAAGAAGAAGAAGAAAGAGGAGAAGAAAGAGGAGAAGAAGAATATATAAGACGAGTAGAGGAAATTTATTTAGAAGAAGAAAAGAGTATAAAAGAAGAAGAAAAAGATAATATAAAAGAAGAAAATATAGATATAGAGATAGCTAAAAGTATAGTAGAATTAAGTAAATAGATCGCCGAAGAGTTCGGTAGTATTATAGTATCCCTATTTATAAAATAAATAGATAATTCGCCTCGTAATAGAGTAGTTAGGCTTTTATATTCTTATATCGTTTTTCTATTATTAATTTCTCCTTTATTTAAAATATATACCCCTTTTTCTTATATATTTACCCCGAGTATATTAGATATATTACTTAGGAATCTTAAAATTATTTACTTTTTTATTATATTCCTCTTATATAGATTTATCTATAAATACGTTTCGGGGTTCTTATATTTCTTCGCCTATCTTTTAATATAAGAGATATTTTTTTTTAGCTTTAGTTTACTTATATAAACTAGGATATTTATTTATTCTTATATTTCTTTACTATCGAAAAGGTCGTCTAAAGGTATCTAAAAAGTCTTTCTTTCGTATATCTTATAAGGATATAACGAAGATATATTAAAAACGTTATATATACGCGTACTTACCGGGAGGTTTAGTTATACGGCGTTTCTAGAGTCTTTTACTTCCGAGATCTCGTAGGGTCTTATCTATTTTTCCGCGAGCTTCTTATATAGCTTTCGTATACGGATATTCTTTATACTTAAAAAGACCTAATCTTCTATAGCGTACGTAAGTAAGGTTATTTTCTTATCGTACTATAACTTTATCCGGATCTAGGCTTTTAATAATAGATCCCTCGTAAGTTCTTTTTCTTCTTTTATCTATTTAATATATAGGGTAGCGTCTTCTATAAGTTCTCCTATATATAGGATATCCGTAAGGGGTTATCGAGGTATATATCCTAAAAGAACCCTAACTAGTATATTATTAAGACCGGAGTACTTCGTAGTATTCTAAGTTACTTATACTAAAAGGAGGTAGAAGATCTAGTCTAGCTAATTATTCGTATAATAGCTATATAAATACTATTCGATAATCTAGTTTAGGTATTTAGTCTAACTATCTATTTCGGGGTAGAAGGCTATACTAAACTTCCGTTTTACTTAAAACTCGTAGTAGAAGGTCGTCTACTACCCGCTCGTAAAGATAGAACCCTTATCCGTTATAATCGACTCTAGAAATCTAAATCTTATATAAATATACTCGAAGAAGGCTCTTATAAACTAGTAGCTTATAAGGCTCTTCTTATACGGTATAAACTTAGACTACTTCGTAAAGCGATTAATAACTATAAGAATCGTATCTACGAAGTTCCCTTCTTTATCCTTTATAGGTAGTAAATCCGTTATTATATCTATCGAGATAGCTTATTATAGCTATATAGGAATAGGTATAAGACGTAGAGGGGCCCGGTTACTATATAAGAGGGGTTTAATACTTTAGTAGATTCTATACGTAGATACCTATTTCCTCGTATCCTCGTATATCTTTAACTAGAAATATAAAAATATAAGCCTTATAAGGGTACGAGCTTATCTTAGGTAACCTAATATAGGCTTATCGTAAGCTATACGTAGGATTATACTACGTAAAGTTAGGGGTATATAGATCTTACTATTTCTTATTAGTAACTCTAAGGAATTTAACTTCTACGACTTAGACTTTCCTCCTTTCTATATTCCCTCGTTAACGAAACTATTTTCTTCTTAGGCCTTATGTAGGACCTCGGTTAGTAGTACGCGGCTATACGAATAAGAGAACTATTCTTAGGTTTCGACTATATAAAACGCTATAGGAAAGTAGATAAATCGGCCTATTATTTCCTCGTACGATCTTCTATATTATCGTAGTCTAGACGTCTAGATAGACCGTCTATAGGGTTAACCTTTCTAGCTATATATATAATTACGAAGTCGAACTAGAGGAGAGTAGCTATCGCGTATACTTACTTTAGAGGTAGCTTCTTCTTTTCTATTAGATATATATAGTTTAGATAGTTAGTATATATATCGATAGGTTCTACTAGGTATACTAGGTAGTACTTCTAGTATAAGAAAGATTCTTAGATCGCGAGGAGTTCTTAATTAGGCGTAGTATAGTATATTTTAGGTCTTTATAACTTCCTAGAATAGAAAACTATCGGATACTATACCCTCGTATATTTCTATAAGAGTACTACCCCTATTACGTAATCTAAAGTATCTATTTCTACCCGTAGGGGGAGTTCTAGCTAAAAATAATATAAGATCTATATAAAGTTAAATATAACTTTAAGAGTTTTAATTACTTAGCGACCTTTTTCCTAAATATTAAATATCTTTATACGAATCTTCTTTCCCTATTACTTCCTCTAGTACCCGGTAAGGTTACTAATACGTAAGAGGTTAAGGATATTATTAGGCTATTTAGTAAAATTATAAAAGGGTACTATATTTTTTACGTAGTTCTTAATAAAATACCGGTAGAATCTATAGACCCCGAGGAACCGTTAGATATCCGTAATACTCGAGGGTTCCGGCTACTCTTTTATCGATAATACGTATAAGGGTTCTATTCTTACGCTAGTACCGGATATTATAAAACTTAAAAAGGTTATTTCTTTTATACTAAACTCGTACTTATTAGGATTCCTGTATAAGTTTACTTCCGTAAGTATTTAGTAGATCTCCCGAACGACTTTTATATAAGTCTCTATATCTTCTATAGAGATAAGAATATCGTTAAAGTAGACTATATAGTAGATATCTATAAAATTATATAGGACCTCTTTAATATAGTTTTAGAACGTAGCTAGTATATTAGCTAGTTTAAATAGTATAACTATATATTCGAAGTACTTATATCGATATCTCTATACTATCTTCTACTCGTCCCCCTCGTATATACGTATCCTATAAGATACGTTTTTTAAATCTAGTTTTATAAAGTATATAGTATTAATGATCCGTTTAATAATATTATCGATAAGTAGTAGGGGTATTTTATCCTTCTTCGTAATAGTATTTAGGGTATAGTAATCTATATAAAAGTATAAAGAACCTTTTTTCTTAAGTATAAATAGGATTAGGGCCCCTATAAGACTATTACTTCGCTTTATCTATTCCTTCGTAAGGGCTTTATCGATATATTTACGTAAGAGTTATAGTTCGTACTCGTAAAGTAGATATATTAGTACGTAGTATAAGAGGTCCCCTATAAGCTCGATAGCGTATATTTTCCCGGATTATAAGGGGTATAGTTATTTATATATAGGCGTAAAAAACTTCTTATCCTCCTCTTCCTATTAGTTAAATCTTTCTATAAAGGAGGAGGGAAATTCTCCTTCCTTCCGATCTCCTTTATCTCTTTCCCTAAGAGCTTAAATAAATTTCCGAATAAATTTACTCGTAGAGTCCTTTTTCGCTTCTTCTATATATATAATTACTACCCTTATATATAAGCTATCTTTTTCTTTATAGTATCCTTATATTAGACTATTTTATAGGTTTCTTAGAGGTATAAGGGTAATAACGGCTATACTTTTATATTCTACGAGGTATAGTTCTTTAAGGTTAATAATTAAATCTATCCCGTAATTAGTAGTAAGGGGAGAACGATATTCCTAGGTATATAGGACCTAATCGATTAAAGGGTTTACTATAGTAAGTTATAGCTACCCTAAAATAATCTAGTATTTTTTTTTATAAAAGGGTGTAATAATCGTAGTTAAATAGTATCTCTACGTAACTCCTTACGTATCCCTCGTTTTAACGAGGAGTCTTTTTTCTCTATTCGCCTTATAATTTTCGCCGGGGTATAAAAGATATATAAAAGTAATTTTATAAAGTAAGAAGTCCTTCGTACTTCCTCCGAATAAATAGTACTAGGTTAAGTTAAAGATAATCCCTTTACTTCTTAAGTCTAGGAAGGCGTTTAAATCTACTTATTAGTAACTTATATAGATTCTAATAGGGATAATTATTAAGAGGCTATTAGGGCGTAGGTCCTAGTATTATCCCTAGTTAAATTAAGGTCTAAGAGGTATCGTATTTACTTTAATTTTTATAGATTTTTTCCCTATTAACTCGCTATACTTATTAGTAATATAAAAGTTATTTCTATACGAATAGTCTAGTTATATATACTTAGGCTTTCTATATCCGCTTCCTTTATACTTATAGTAAGTTAAAGTAAAAACTCGCCTCGTTCCCTCGCGTAGGACTAGTATATAAATCCTAAGCTTAGTAGAGGTCGAAATAGCCGGTATAGAAGGGGTAGTCGGTTTTTTATATCCCTTACTAGTAAAAGGCTTAATAGGTATAAAGGATTTTATATATTTTACTTCGGTAGTCTTATAACCCTTATTAGGTTATTTACTAGCTTTAAAAAGGCTATTAGTAGCTATAGCCCGGGTATATAAATCTATAAGGGTTTTAGGGAAAGCTTTTTACCCTATAAATAGCTAGCTTTTAGTAGTATTTAATATACTACTATAAGTATATTATACCTAGTAGAAGTTAATTATAAATATAGGGATCTCGGCTTAGAGATTAATAAAGTAGTCGATATATTTAATAGTATACTATCTATTATATTAATAGTCCGATACGAACTTCGTAACGGTACTAATCCCTCGTATCTCGATAGGGGAGATTAAACTACGGATCTAGTTTTTATACTCGGCCTACGAAATAAGGGTCTAGTTATTCTAATAAGTAGTTTATATATACTAGTACTACTTAATTTAAACTAAAGTTAAGAACTTATACTCTACGAGGTAAATCTTATTAACGTCGTATAGGATAGACTTACTAGCTACTATACGACCGTATTCGTAGAGAAAATCGTCGAAATTTATACTTATTAAAACGTTAAATTACGTTTTTAAATCTATCTTCTAAATATAAGGGTTTCGGACTTTAGGGTATAAAGAAAGAATAGGGGTATATAGTATCCCCCTCGGGCCTTCTTACGTATTTATATAGTCTAATATATCCGGATACTAGATACCGGCGTCTCTCTAGGTAGTATAGTACTCTAGGGCTTTTTTCGCCTTTTCCTAATAAGCCTACGTAGTAAAAAGGCGTAGTTCTTCTTTAGGTATTAGTAGTTTCTACGTAGGAAGATCTAGTTATAGTATATTAACTAAAGTATCGGTATAATTAGGTTCGTCGAGCGAGTTTATATTAAGGGTTATAGGGGTAGGCGTTCCCTCGTTATTACTATTAACTATTCTTAAGTATATAGTACGTATATATATAGGTCTTTTTTTACTTATCCTAACTAGTCGCTATACTAAAAGATAATTTAAGAAGAATATTATCTTATTATAGTTAGAACCGGCGTAAGTATATAGTAGAGCTACGTAAAGAGTAACTAGGTATACGTAAAGAGAAGTAGTTAAAGTTATATATTTCTTATCCTCTAACCTTACGGTCTAACTTAACGAGAATAATATTCTTTAGAAGAGAAGGGTTTTTTCTACGCGTCGTAGCCCCTTTTCCTACGTATTACCCCTTATATTAGATTACGTATCCCGTTCTATCCTTCGCGTCGGGTTACGTATCCTACCCCCTAGGTCGTACTAATATACCGAGATCCTCCCTATTACTACGCTCTCAGCTATAATATTAATAAAAATCTATCGGTACCCTAAACTATTATTTATAGCGCGTTACCGTTAATAATTAATTCGATTACCTTTTTTAAGCTTTTATTAGTTTTTAAATTAATAATCTAACTTCTTCTAAAGTTCTATTCTTCGTTATAAATAAGTTAATTAATTTAAGTACTTCGTATACTTCCGAACTAGGTAATCCGTATACCTCTAATTAAGCTATTTAGGCTTCTACTTAAGTTATCTAGGCTTCCGTTTAGGCGACCTATACCTCTAATTCCTCGTATAGCGAGTAAATTAATATTAAGCTAATAAGAGGTTCTAATAGGCGATCCGTACTTTTTAATACTATTTATAAATACCGATTACCTCTATAGTAGGCTTTAATAATACTTATATTAAAAACGATATTATAATAACTACTAAGCTATTCGTAGAATTACCGAGATCGCTAGACTTATTCGCTTCTATAGTTTCTTCTCCGATACCTCTTATCCTACTTCCCGTACCTATTAGAATAGAGATATATACTCGTTTACCCCTACTCGCCGAGTTCGATAGCTCTAAACTAGAGTATTAAAACTAGCGAAGTAAAGCTCCTATAAAACTTCGAATCGATATAGAAGCGCTTAGTAGTATCTCTAGTTAAATCGCTATTCTCTTTATAATTTTAAAAAACTCGGCTAATAGAAATTATACTTTTTTTATTAATACTAAGCTTAAAAAAGAAATTCTACTACTTTTAAATATTTAGAATTATTTAAATTATTTATATACTAACCCGGACTATAAATATACTACTTATATTAAATAGACTAATTTAAAGTAAAGAACCTCGGATTTCGATACCTATTATACTAAATTCGAATACCTATTAACTAAAGCCGATAATTAGAATAGGCTAAAAGTATTAAAATTAATAACCTCTATTACGGTATAAGCTAATTAATTCGAAGTACTATTATCGGCGAAACTATTAAAGATATACTCGTAGAATAGGTCTAATACTACCGCTATATTTAGGTTAATCTATAGATATTAAAAGCCCTTTCTACTA